>BLKR01000844.1:0-285000 GCA_011170035.1 Teleogryllus occipitalis | reverse complement strand
TCCTGCTTATGGAAGAAACCACATGTTAAGCTTGTTTGTTTTATCTTCTTGGCATTAGTATCAGAATTCTCAGTGCTGTTAATTTTCCTCCTATGTGAATTTGATCTTCTGGACCACTAATTTTTTTCATTATCATCATGAACTGACCAGAAATTGGGCTTTACAGCCTGTTTCTATTGGTTGATAACAGTATCCTTCTAAGTGTTACTGTTGTCACCTCTTTAGTAGTCTGCCTCTATCCCTGATCCCCCTTGGTATGTACTTCCAGAATAATTTTGGTAATCTGTTGTTGTTCATTCTCTGTAAATGATTTCCTTTGAGACTGTTCTGTCTCTTCTACTAAACCTTTGGTTTCCAATTTCTTTCTGATGTCTTTATTTCTCAGTCTGTCTCTTCTTGTGATTCCCATGAGGTGTCTTAGAAATCTCACAAGTGCTGCCTGTGGTTTTTGTTAGTCTCTCTTTTCCATTACCCATGTTTCAGAGCCATACATAATTCTAGATTTAGCAGCTATGTTGTGGAGTTTGTTTTGTTTTCAGGTCCATGTTTCTGCCAAAGTGTCTCTTAATTGTTCCACATATTCTATTGCAGTTATTAAGTTTGTTTTCTATGTCTTCCTGAGTTTGGTTGTATACACTTATGATATTTCTGAGTTATGAAAATGTATTTACTTGTTCAACTAATTTTCCATTTATTGCTATTAGACAGTTGCATAGTACTCCTTGGATTCAAAGATCGTGAATGAATTTTAAAATAAGATGTTGGACGCAATGAAGTTCATCTAACATATTTACAAAAACTCCTTGCCAAACCCATCTTCATTGACGAAGTTCATATTTACAATTTTCCCTTGATATTTTTAGACAAAATTAGACAAATAACCACTTCTGTATTGAAACATGCCCAACGTTGACTGGTGCCAATTTGAAACAAGCCCCGTCTTTCTATTTAAAAACAAGCCCCACTTGGAGCGACATTTTGAAACATAATGATTCCTACGTAATTTAATTATCTCTCATTCCAAAATTATAATGTGCTAGCTCAGTTAATTGGTGTTCGAAGTTCGTAATTGTTGCTACTTACTCTGCAACCAATTATTCAATCTGCCATCCATACGGAGTGGCAAGGAATCTGAAAATCTTATTAAAATGCTGGATTGCATGTAACAAACCATGATAATTAGCTCATTCAACTTAACAAATTAGAATTTAGTAAGTAGTATCAACTATGATTCCGTTGCAAGTTAAACAATTATTACATTGATAATCAAAAATGAATTGAACTTTGGTCATGACCAGTTTTCTCTATATTTTAATCTATATATTTAAAAAAAAAAAGGTATTCTGCCATGGTTTCGTTTAGAGCTTCTACTGGACCAATTGTAGTATTTTTTCCTTTAAAAGAAAGAATGTGATCCCTATCCCTAAAATTATAAATTCAGTTGTGGTGGATAAAGAATTAAAACTCAGTGTTTATTATTGTAAAAAAAGGATTAAAACTTGGAGACACTGTGGTATCGGATAATGTGTATAATACAAATGAAATTAGTGACGTTTTAGAAAAGGTTAGGTTAAAGTTGTAAGTAGTAGCAAGTCCTTATGGTCGTTTTGCATTAATTTAGACATTTTACGTGAAATCGATACCACAAATTCACAATTTGGCAAACCTGTTGCTTTTACGTTGGACAAATAGAAACTCCTTACCAAGAAAAGAAGGGCATATTAGTACAGCTCATGGTTTTTGATATTGTATGCCATATTCTTATAAATATTTCAAAAATTTAGTGTTCATAATATTTCCTCATCATAGTGCAATTAGGAGGTTGTGTTCTTCATTTGGTTTAGAGCCTCAAATGGAACACAGTGAAAACAATTTTTTTAAAGTATACAAGAAACAAATAGTACTAACATAAATTAAGGGATAGTGATAACTTAGTGACTTGTGATGGATGAGATACATTTAAAATCAGGACTTGCAAAATATTTTGACAACAAAAGTATATTGGGATTAGAATAGATAGGATTTCGTGTACTGTGCGTTGTAAGTGATAACAGTATAAATATAAAGTGTTTGCAGCTCGTTTCGTCTGAAAAAACAAACAAACTTATATTTATGTACAATCTTCCAGCTGGAGAAAGTAGACCTCTTTCCTTCTTATTTGATAGTGTAATTAATTATATAGTTCCGTCAGATAACTATAATTTTACTTCGCATTTCAGTTTATAAGGCCTTCTCATGCGGCCATCTTGAATGACTGCTCCGTTGATGGCTACCATCGTGTGCACATCGAGTTCTGGCGCAGCTCATTTGCTATCATGGCCACTAAACGTGGTGCTTACTGTGCTGCAATGTGGTGTAGTAATTTTTACTACACCACTTTGTAGAGTCGGCAAATCATTTTCCTTCTTCACATTCCCCGGAGATCGAAAGAGGTCAGTTTCAACGTAACATCTCCAATCTCTTACATGGAGATAAATGCAGATTTTTGTCTTTTCAAAAATGCTTTTTAAATCCAGATAATTGTATCTACTTTCTTAAAATTGTTTGGCTATGTAATAATAATTTAACTGGGATGGTTGACTTTTTCAGAATCTGGGTAACATGATGTTTGAGAGAGAATCTCATTCCAAACCATCCTGATGAAGCAGTTGTTGAGATAATGTAAGTCTGCCCGCGTTTGTAAGTCTGATGTCAACCCTCTAAGAATTTAAGATATAAGAAGCCTGAAGTCTTGGGGTCAGTCAAAAGATGGTATTGTAACGAATATTGCGTCATATGCCGGCACCACCACGAACTACCTGTATGCGCGGATTGCGTCATCGGCCGGCAGTCCTCCAACTTGCTAGTCCCAGAGGGTTCTGGGCGTATTGCAAAGTCCAGAACATTCTCGACGGCACCCGCCGAGCATAAATACGCGGCGGCCGGCGACCGCGAGTGAGTTTTAAGACTGCAGTGGAAGCTGAGCTGTGAAGTCTGAGCATCGCGGCGAATAGGAGTCTAGTGATTGTGCTCAGTGACGTGAACCTTGGTCAGTGCATCGAACTGTGGTCAGTGCAGTGGACTGTGGCCAGTGCATCGAACTGTGGTCAGTGCAGTGGACTGTGGCCAGTGCATCGAACTGTGGTCAGTGCAGTGGACTGTGGCCAGTGCATCGAACTGTGGTCAGTGCAGTGGACCGTGGTCAGTGCAGTGGACCGTGGTCAGTGCAGTGGACCGTGGTCAGTGCAGTGGACCGTGGTCAGTGCATCGAACTGCGGTCAGTGCTTAGGACTGTGCGACAGTGTAAGAGAAGTGAACAGTGTAAATAAATAATCAAGAGAAGTGTGACGTATGAAGAATAATCAAGTGTTTTCAGTGATTGTGTTATGAAACAAAATAAACGTTTTTGTTAAATCAGAATTTTAATTCACCACCTAGAATAGTAACAGTATTAACCAAATAGTGTGTTACAGAAGCCCCCTTTGTTCTGCAATTGATAATAATTAAGCGATTTACAATTTAATTGGCTAAAAGCTAAGCATTGATAAGCTGAACATTCCAAGAACTATTATCAATAGTTTTATTTATTGTAATGATTTGTAGTGTTAGTTTATGAAATAATTATCTTTATTTTATGAATTAAGAAATTCCACTTAATCACCAACTCAAAATTAAGAATACAGAAGTTATAAAAATATAAACGTGAGAATATGGCTTTTATAGGAATCATTGATGGTGGATGTAACAAGCGCAGAAAGATGTTTTCATTCAAATCCAGTACTAGAAATCAATGTAATAACTCAATCTCTTACATAAAAATAAATGCAGATTCTTGTTTGTATTTTCAAAAATGCAGGTTATTAGTCCACATATAGCCCGCTAATATGCCTAAAAGCCGCGGCACTTGGCGAATCTTTATGAGAGCTAGCGAACGGGCGAAGTTTCACATTGTGGCCGCTGGAGCGCTGGTCGCCGACCATTCGCGAGACCTCTGGCCCGCTTTAATACATGGGGAAATGCCCACACTTCGGCATTGCAAACTCATGTTGATGGTAATACTAAACAATACTAAAATTATCTATCTCCGTGCAGTTTTTTTTAAAAGAAATTGTGAAGTAAATACTTCAAACTAACATTCAAATGGCATGCGTGACATCTGGTTAGTGTAGCAGCAGTAATTCTTTTTGACACATAAAATACAATATTCATTCTTAATTATTTCTGTTATATACCTATATTTCTAGGTGTTTACAGAGAACTATAATGCATATAATGTCTTTAAACATTTTAAAGACAATGAATGAAAACGAAACTAGAGGTGCTACAGAATGGCACAGACTTTCTCGTAGTAAAGTTTTCTAATTTCCTTGCTATGGTTTGATTTTATGGTATTGCTCCATTGTCTGGCCAGCTGCCATCTATTGACGCCCAAAGTACTTTTTTTAAATATTTTTTCAACTTTTTGCTTTCTTAGTAGTACTACCGAATTATAACATCAAAAATATTAAAGAAGAGTAAAACGACCTAAATATAAATTTTCATTGAAAAAGTCGTATTCGTTTTTAAGAAAATGGCAATTAAGCATTACTGTAAATGAGAAATTTAAGCTCTTTTTCACAGGAATCTATTGAGGTTTCGAAAAGCTTCATTTGAAGCCATTTAAAGCACTTCCATTTACAAATGCAATAATGTATCCATTGAAATCTGCAAATTAACGGCGTGACATTTTTAAAAAAAACTTCCATATGTGTAATTTTTGAAAAAACAACAAAAGAATACAGCAAGATGAACTTTACGTCATATTAAACAGTGCAATTAGCACTATCTATTGGAAAAATTTAAAGAAAAACTTTGGAGCAATTTTTGAGAAAATAGCGTCTTCAATTTTGTAGTTGTAGGAAGTCGCCGGAAAGAAACTTAACTTTTGTAAACCGTGAAAATCTGACCTACGTCACTTTTAAAGGTATGTTTTGCTCTTATCTTACAAGAAATTAAAAGAAAAAATTAGGAGACGTTTTTGCGAAAATTTTGAAAATGTTCGTGTGGGCTTCATGTAAAGTACTCCCAAATTTTAAAAAAAGTTTTTTCAAAATTAAAACGCTTCAACTAGAGCTAGATCGACAATTACAATACCGACAATACCGCTCTTCAATTTGGAAGAGATCGTACGCATGGTTTAGGCGCTAGTGGTGTTCACAGACGGACGGAGGGACGGACGTTTTGAAAAAAAAAAAAAAAAAAAAAACATTTTTTCGGTTTCAGGGGGCCCCAAAACATTTATTTCAATTTGAAAACTCGAAATCGATTTTCCGCAGCATTACATAACTTTCTCTAAACTATGTATATTACTCCGTATATACGTATGTATACGAGAAAGTAAAAATCAATTATAAAGCAGAAACGGAGTTGTATTAATTATATTTGTGTTATGTATTAAAAATTATAATTAAAGTTAGAAATAGTTGGCGAAGCTGACTGTACGTAACAATAAGACTGAAGACAATTTTTGAATGAACGCGTAGGCACGAAAAATGCTGACAAGCCGTGCACACGCCGTTTTGAATGACGCAGGGGACCCGGGTCTACTGCACTAATTTAATTGGATTCTTGAATACACTACATTATTGATGAAAAAAAATATTTACATTTCTTGTAACAATTTATACATCATAATTTGTTAATAAGTTAATGTTTTAATACAACACTTAATAAAAAGATTTTTTTCAGCGAATGTGGAAATTGTTTTAAAAAACATATCAGCAAGACGTAACACTAAACTAAGACACCCCTACTCCTATGTAACGCAGCGTCAACGCTGCCTCACCCCCCCCTTCTTCAGCGTTACGTAATTTTTGAACGACCCTAAGAGCGACTGATGTACAATGTAGAAATTATTTCTGATCCTTTGCGTGAGCCGCTTCCAAATTCCACAACAATGAGAGAGCAATATATCAGACAAATGGAAGTCAACAATCCGATATTTCGTGTTGACATTTCAGACAACATTCCCCAGTGAGGTTTGTGAAAAAATATATCACCTTTTGATTGAAAGGTGTTACAGTACGAGAAACATTCAAAATTGTCTCAAGACGATCATTCCCGGTACAGTACTAGCGCCTAAACCATTCGTACGATCTTTTCCAAATTGAAGAATCCCCTGTCGATCTGGCTCTAGCTGAAGCTTTGATATTTTGAAGGAAAAAATAAAATAAAAATTAAATACAAAAAAATTTGGGGGGTACTTTACATGAAGCCCCGGAGACCTTATTAAAATTTTTCTAAAACGGCTCCAATTTTTTTCTTTAAATTTCTTCTACAAATAAAATAAAATATACTACTAAAGGTGGCATAGGTCTGACCTACCGCCAACTAGCGGTGTTTCCCCTAACCTGGACTATCCCACCGCCCCAGCCGGGACAAGCTCTAAGCTTCCGACCGGTCTCCCGGAATATATGGTAGTGTAGTGCGTGTTAGTGTAAGTGTGTGTAACGGGAGAGGATAGGGCAAGGAAGAGGAAGGAAAGATCGCACGCGGCCCGTAGCCCGTTTGTTAGGGTACTGCTCCGGCATTCGTCTGGTGTTGATCGGATAAACCACGAAAAACCACCGATCAGAGCTGCCGGCCGCTAGAATTCTCCTCTAGACTGCGACTGAATTCGACCTAGCTTCAAAGCTAGTGTCGAAAATCCTGCCGCCGCGCCGACGGTACTCGAACCTAGGACCTCCCGGTCAGAGGCGCTGCAGTGACATCAGTTAATCAATGCACTGAGCCACCGCTCCCAGTAACTAGATTCACACACAAAGAGCTTCCTAGGGCAATCTGTTGCATAAATACGAGAAACGTGTTTTGAATGTTTCATTTTTTCTCAGCTTCTATCGCGTGTATTGGGCTGAAAAAAAAATATGCGGAGACGGGGAAACACAATTGAATTTGAAAGTATTTTTATCAACGAATATTGACGTCAAATTCAAATAGAAATTTTTTAAAAAAATTGTTGAAATTGATTTTCGTCATGATAACGTTGGAGTACTTTCTCAACCCCCCCCCTAAAATGAGGCTTATAACATTCTATAACTTTTTTTTCTTCAGATTTTTAAACAATGTGGACAATAGTGAAAAAAATTAAAACCAAGTTTATCAATTTAAACATTTGAAATTCGTGCCAAAATGTGATTGGAAAAACATGTTTCACCAATGTTTAAACAGTTTACTTAAAAATTATTGAAAGGTCGCGCTTACCAGGATGATTTAGAACTTTTTGCTGACAAATATTTGTTTTATGTGGAAAGTATTTATATTATCGAAATCAGTATACTCTCTGATCGAAATAAAATTATCAACCCTCTTTTGTTTTTAGATTTATCTATTGCTTCTAATATAAATCAAATTACGTAATTGTAGATTTATTAATCATAGACAAATAATCAGTGTCACTTTCTTCGATAACTGGAATCACGCATTTGTTTATAAACAGTCTAGTCATTTTTTCAACATTTCTATTTATAAATATCTATTTAACAATTTCGCCAAGTAACTAGCGTGTGCCAAATGTGCGTTTAAATAATCGTAGCTATGTGGGAGCAGCATCCCAGGGTGCCACCTCGGTTCGCACGTTGACAATATCGTTTCCCTCCCTATATTCCCATGCTGGAAAGAGATGGGCGAGCTCCTCCGTTGCACCGATTTTTGCTCGTTCTGCGCAGCACCAGTTTCCGTCACGAACCATGTGACCACTTCGTTTGAGAAGCGAGACCAGACGTCGACTGCTATGTTTCATGGAGAGCAAGAAGTGTTGAGAAACATTTTTTAAGAGGCATAAATGGACAATTTTCAATTGTGACCGAGCAAAAAGAACACGATGAAAAGGTTATTGAAATTTAAGATGTAATATATAAAAAAGTGCTGATCTGTTTCTGTTTCAATGACTTGTAACTGTGATAACTTTGGCATTTAAAATTGCCGCTAATATCTTCACGCACACTGGTGCCTGAAGCTCATTGGTTGAAATCGGATTCGCAAGAGGCCACCCCCACCTCTCTCCACCAAGGATATTCCCACTGAGTTTGATACATAATCGATATAACACCTGTACGATTTCGAGTTCATATATCGTGTTTAAAAAAATTAAATAATAAAAAATAATCTGTGTTTAAATACCGGTTACAACGTTTTTTCCAATCACATTTAGGCACGAATTTCACATTTTTAAACTGAAAAAATTGGTTTTAATTTTTTTCACTACCGTCCACATTGTTTAAAAATCTGAAAAAAAATGTATGTTATACAATGTTATAAGACTCATTTTAGGGGGACAAAATGAGACAGGACTCAGTTTTCATGTCGAAAATCAATTTCAAAAATTTATTATTTTTTTTATATTAATTTGGCGTTAAAATTCGTTGACAACACTACTTTCAAATTCAACTATGTTTCCCATCCTCTGAAATATTTTTTTCAGCTGATACACGCAATAGAAGCTGGGGAAAAAATAAAACGTGCAAAACACGTTTATCGTATCTCTGCAACAGATTGCCCTAGGAAGCTGATTTTTTGAGAATCTACGTCATTATGTTTTCTCTTTCATATGAGCATCGCGATTGTCGATTTGGTTTGGGGGCACTTTTCACCGCCTTATTCGGCTATACCCTTTGGAAATATGAGTGCGCGTATAAAACACTGACTTCTTGTGTGGATTAAATAGCAAGATGGAGAAGGAACGAACCGGGATCGGAGGTCACGCGTGCTGCAACAGGAAAATAAACAACGGGGAATCCTGTCCAAAAAATGAAATAATGTAGGAAGATCAAGTCTTGTTTAATTTTATGAACTCATTTAATATTTTGAAAGAAGCCAATGGCCATGTATGCATTCAAGGAGATAATAGAAAAAGTACAAGGTGCAAAACAACAATGAGGGATTAAGAATAATATTTTGTTAACGTTGTTTCGGGTTTAGATTTTGTGGAACAACTGCTATATACTGTATCCGTGTACATGATTATATTATTGTATTAATTGTTTAAATTGCTTTATTGTATTGATTATATTATTGTATTAATTAATTATTATTGAATTAAATTATAATTAACAAAACCACAACTAGATATGAAATAATAACGAATAATCTAGGTTACAGTGACCACGATGCACAAATTCTTATAATTACCAATAATATGAATACTCACTCAATAAATGAAACGCATATGCAGAGCATTTACTAAAGTTAACATAAAATTATTTACGGACTACTTGCTGAAGGGAAACATGAGACGCAGTTTATAACGCTGTTGAATGAATGAAAAATATAATTTATTTTTCTCAAAGCTTTCATTTTACTTTACCGCGTGCTTTCCTATCAAAAAGAGAAAACTAAACATTTCACGAAAAAGTAATACTTGGATCACACAAGGAATTAGAACATCGCGTAAAAACAAACGTACGCTCTATTTTATTTCTAAACATCATAACGTATCACCCGGTTTACATGTCCACTTCCGAGAATATACAAGAATTTTAAGGAAAGTAATAGTTCAGGCAAAAATAATAAAAAATAACGAGGATATTTTGAACGCTAGAAATAAACCTAAAGCAATGTGGAATATCGTAAAAAATACGACCACGTCATCACGATATTTCGTAGAGAATGTTGTTTTAAAGGTTAATGAAGCAAAACCAGTAGTTCAGAAAAAGTTGCGAATTTCTTGAACCAACACTTCTAGAATTCCGGTCGATCTCACGAAGAGCCTAAAACCACAAAATTCAACTTCATATACTTCTCACCCCCCCCCCAAAAAAGCACGATGTTTATTTCCGAAACTTCTTCCAACGAAATCCTCAGAATAGTCAGTAAACTAAAAATTAAATATTCATCTGGTTCAGATGAATTTCCGAATTGTTTATTAAAAACGTGTGCACCTGCCATTATACACCAATTAACTCACATTTTCTATGCTTCCTTGTGCACAGGAATATTTCCAGACATTTTCAAAACAGCAAAAATTAAGCCACTTTTTAAAAAAGGGAACAAAAATGAAATTGAAAAAATTACTGGCCAATTTCTCAAAAATATTAGAGAGGATTTTCTATACGCGAATGGAAACTTTTCTCAGGAAAAACGAAGCGTTTTCAGACTCTCAACACGGTCTGAGAAAATCAAATCTACGGAAACTGCCATTTTTTCTTTTCTTAAAGATGTAGCTTCATCAATGGACCAAAATGAAGAACCCATTGGGATACTTTTAAATTTTTCGAAAGCTTTTGACGTTATTAACCATAACATCTTGTTCTCAAAATTACCTTTTTATGGAATTCGTGGTATTGCCCTAGACTGAATAACCTCGTACCTTAAACATCGATCTCAAAGAGTAGAAATACCGAACTGGCACGAAAGGATATTATTTACTTATCTTTCCAATTATTTGTCAATTGAACATGGGGTCCCACAAGGTTCGATCTTAGATCCTATCCTCTTTGTGTTGTACGTAAACGATATGCCCGCATCTGCTAAAAATGGAAGAACAGTTCTGTTTGCCGATGACACGAATGTTCTTCGAAAAAAAGAAACAATAGTACAATTTCAGAAGTTTCAAATTGGTTTTGTAGTAACAAATTAATAGTTAAAGGAAAAACTGTCTTTTTTTGTTTCAAATTGGCAATCGCATGCTCCATTGAAAATGAATAATATGCAATTAGATGATGTTAAGGCAACAAAATTCCTAGGCCTCTCAATTCAGTCAAACCTCAAATGGAATGTACATATAACATAATTAAACACTAAATTAAGCTCATTGTGTTACGCATTCAGAATTCTTTCAAATTCTGACAGCCTCCATGCAGCTTGTTGCTTATATTTTGCAACTGTACATTCCCGCCTGAGATATGGCATAATATTCTGGAGAAGCTCATCCTTTAGTATCCAGACATTTAGATTGCGAAAGATAATTATCCGAAAAATGAAAAAAATCCATCCACGTGATCTCTGCAAGTCTCTTTTCATTGAGCTTGGAATCTTACCATTGCCTTGCCTATTTATTTACGAATCTGTAGTATTTGTCAAAACTGACTTTCTTAATGGTGGAAGCATATTTTCATGTAATACTGATATTTACAGTTACAACACACGACGTAGAAATCATGTTCATCAAGTGTCGGTATCAACAGCTCACTACAAGAAATCCATATACATGTACGTTACTTTACAATGCATTCCCAGATGAAATTAAACAATAAATAGTACCCAAATTTAAGTTAAAAGTAAAATCTTCTCTGCTGCAAAACTGTTTCTATACAATTAGAGACTATACTGATTGTCAAAAATAAAAATAATGTTTACCTTAACAAAACAATGATCTAGTATAATGAATTGCTTGCATTTGTATTGCATATTTTTTTAAAGACTTATTACGCCTGTAACAAGTAATGTACTTCAGCTTCCGGGTCAATGACCCCCATCTCCATCGGGGTTTTGTCCAGTTTCCCTGATCTATTGAGCAAATACTGAGATGGCCCCTTGATTTGCTTCTGGACGTAAATGTAGCTTCACTATGCGCACGTTTTGTTGAGCTCTCCTTTTGCTTGTACTGGTAGTAAAGCTTAGAGTGAGTTTTTATTTTGTTAGCAATACAGAAAAATCAAATCTGCCGTGGTTTTACCGTTACAAATAAGTTATCTATCTCGGAAACGAAAATATCTAGTTTTTGAAATGGTAATCTGTAGCTTTTTTAAATGTATTATTATTATTATTATTATTATTATTATATTATTATTATTTCCTTTCAACTGTTAATAGTCAAATTGTTGGGAACTGTTTCTGAAACTCAAGAAAGCGTGCGCAGATGATACATATACTACACATACAGTTTTTTTTACTGTTTTTGACTAAATAAATATCCACATGAGTGCAGAATACAATTGCATATACTATTTACAAAGTAAGTATCATTATTTCTGAGTATAGAGAGAAGTTTTTCAGATCCCACATCGGAAATTAAAAAAATCATATACGTAAAATTGCACTGCCGAGATCTTGTAAAGGTGGCCTATCGGACCTGCAAAACAAAATGATCATGACTATCATTTCGACGTAACTAATGATAGTACAGGGGTCAAAAGGGGAAGACAGACAGAGGTTGATTTATGATATTCAGTTTGAATATAAATAGGTCGAAGTAAGATACGGTTCAGGACTGTAATCTGGCTTTATGAATTATGAAAATTATGAAGAGGCTCAAAATCTTCATTTATCCAAGTTTTACCTATAGATGCACTGTTGAAGATCTTTCGGCTCCTCTTCTTCTTATGCTCAAGCTTCTGTTGCCAGGTGACGCCCATTCAAAGTATATATTAGACCCCCAGAATCTTTATCAACAGAATCTTCATCTGTTAAGAGTTGCAACATCAGGGGGAGTGATGAAAATATCAGGCACCTCACCTTCCTCATTTTCCAATTCTGTTACGACTTCCGCTAAAGATAATGCACGATGACATTCTTATTATTGCTGCTTCTAAGAAAATGGCCTGATATAAAATTATATGTATCCCGAGACCTAGCGTGATCATAAGGTCATGCAAAATTAAATTGAACCCACAGCTCATTATATAGGGTTTCTTGATATTTCTACATTAATTATATTATTTATCTATACTTTAAAACAAATAACTTATTGTACAAAATATCGAAATAAAATTATGAATCTTATGAAAAAAATATCGAAAACATGGCCTTACTTCATCCAATATGCTGATTTCTGAAGGTGTTAAATTGACTGTCAACAACAATCGATGTAAAACCCATGGGCCCATGGGCCAACAATCGATGTAAGTTCCCTGCATTCGAGCATTTTACTCGAGTAAGCTAGCTGCGCCAAAGAGTTCTCCTTTTGCCCGCTGGATGTCACTGAGGTGAGGCGAACAGAGACTCGTTCGGGTGTCCGATACTCTGTCGAGTATGCTGTATTCGAAACCTGCCCGAAGTGCTACTTGGCGTAGTGATGAGAGAGTAAAGAGAAAAATATGATAGAATACACAAACTTCCCAGCTGTGAATACAAGCTAAAGAAAAAAGATGCGAGAAGTGAACTTTGGAAACAGATTTTATTAGTCATTATTCTATCAGCCATTATTGTATTAGTCATTATTATATGAACTATTTACTCTATTAGTTATTTTATTAGTTATTATTTTTATTAGACAAGACAAGAGAAACTCATTGACACCCTAGCCATTGTGTGATATTTTATTGATCTACAACGCCAAAGTGTGTATGAATCCTTAAGTATCAAATATTATAAAATGTTATTGGCATGCATCTACTTCCTTGTTATTTTTTAGACCAAGAGTCTTTGGATTTTTATACATTTTAGTATTTGCGCAGACAGTGAGCGCGACACGAAATATGAATTGGACATTATCATTGTCATAATTAGGGAACGGATTTTCATGTAAATACATATTTTTACAGGGACAAGATACCTACATTCACAAATATGTTTTAGACTTAACGCGACATTCTGAACGGATTGAAACCATTTTTATTTTACATATTTTTACATATTCTATCTATTGCTACATATTTCGTTACATTTTAATATATTTATAAGCTAAAAATAAACACTTCACTTGCGCGTTCGAAATATGTAACTTGAAAACTCTGTTACTGAAATATTTGCAAAGCCATGCAATGCGTTTGTAACGCCGGACCTTCGCGTATGAGCTGAAGATCGATAATGATGCACAAACTAGAGTTTGTGCACGCATCAGCGGGCAGCTATTGACTGCATTTAGTCTCTGCGCATGCGCCAACTCGAAATCGAACTCGAAGTGTTAAGTTTTCATAGTGGCATAAGTCATGGAATATTCCACGACACTTGAAAGGCACGACTTTCACAGTCGTGACTTTTCTTGAAAGTCGAGAGTGCGCGTTTACTTGTTGACATCTAGTTCCACGACTTTTAGTCACGTGACACCGAAGCAGTCGCGTCAGTTTCGGTTTGAATGGTAGCATCATGGAACTTCTATTTACAACTAAAATAAAATTCTATTCGACTAAAAACAAAATAACTATCGTCAAAAAATGCAAATTTTGAGATATTATGTTTTGAGAATACTTCAGTGGCTAAAACTTTGAAATAGGTCTTTTTGAAAGAAGAAAATAACACCGTTGTCCTATCATGAAACATATTCCTTGACAATGATAAGGACTGACCGTTGGATTGGAAAGGACCATGAAGACAATGAAATAAATTATTATCAAGTCATTCCATGAAAAAAAATTCATAAATTCCGTGAATATTTAATATTCATCGGGCTATGGTTGGTCTGATTAAGTTGTCACAATCTGAGACAACTGGGTACCTTAATATTAGGTTTTGTTTTTGATTTTCACTCAATTTCAACTTTAATTAATACTTTAGTCCTGGCCATTTGACGCGCATCTGCGCATGCGCAAAAGACCGATAATGCTACCCGCTATGGCGTGCACAAACTATTTCCTCCATGATTTCGCAGAATTTAGCGGGAGACATATATAGGCATCGCATGGTAATCGATCATACAGCCATTTTACATGGAATTTGTTCTCGACTCTGGAGGCTGAGTGTGCTGCTAAATGTATTTCTATGGTGCAATTATCGCACTGTCTTTCTGTCTCTGGCAAGTGATTTGATTAAAGTTTAATCAGTGATACTGCTCGCCTCACAGTTTTCAATTGCTCGAAATTATCGTCAGTTGTAATCCATTGGATTCGTAGCAAAGGCTTCACAAGAAATAGGCAAAGTATCAGAGAAAGTCTGTAAAGTGCTTAGTGAATTCATTGGTTAGGTCAAACTGAATTACTACCGGAGAAAAAGAAATGTCATTAAAAATGAAATAAAATAAAAGAAAAGTTATATAATTTCTCGTTATATATAAATCGGTATTCATAGGAATATTTTTTTTAGTACAGTTAACTGCATTGTACTTCACTTGCTTTCAAATTTACCAAAAGATTGGATTACTTGACTTTAACCACACCCAAGAACCGTGAAGCACCTCTCTAGAATTAGATTTATCAATAAATCTGAATACTGAAGCGGGCCTCTGTAATTTACTTCCTTAAGGATGTTTTAAGTTTAGGTTTCTTAATCCTAGAACACTAATATGTTGAAATTTTGAAGGCTATCATGAGTGGCGGGAAACTAGTTTGTGAACTCTCGAACGTTAAAGCAATATCGATCTTCTGCGCATGCGCAGTTCATGTTTCGCATCACTTCAACATCTCCGCATGAGCAGATCGATAGTCAGTCCGCTAAGACGGGCACAAACTACTGTGTATTATCGTAATTTATATATGATAACAGTAATAAACAGCTTTCCAAAACAGTAGTCACAAGCACGATGTTTCATCACGGTCACACGTAGTAATATATTTCTTACGTACTGTAAGTATCATTGCGTCATTAAGCAAGAACCAATGAGGAGACGAGGTCAGGGAATAGCGATTGACAGTTGAGTGCAGTTGCGAAAAGAATGTATGTCCGTTTTCTGGTATATGTTCTGTTGGTCACGTCATAAAAGGCGCCTAAATAGATATTTTATATATACATATATATATGTATTTATATGTGATATGATTTAAAATAAATCTGTTTGACGTGGCATGCTAACCTTAGCAGTTGTGTGATATTCCGAAGGCGAGTAAATTGGTAGAATTTGCATGATATTCTGTAGGTAAGTGTAATTAAATGTATCATTAGACTACAATTCTCTTGTTTTTCAATGATGAAAAAATGTAATCTATAATCTCGGAGTGGAACGTGACGAAATTTGGGAGCAACGATCCGGCACGTATTTTATCAGACTCATAAGTTTCTCCTAGAAGCACTTAAATATACCCTGATTGAAAAGGGGAATTTAAAAGTTCAATTGTTGTTTAATTTCACAAAAAAGGGAATCATTAAAGTTATTTCTTAGGAAGGAAGGCGTCTGTGGGCATGTAACGGGGGATTCTTCAAGGTGTACCTGGTCCGATTAACGTCGTTTCACAAACTATGCTAGACAAAATTGTGAAGCAAGAATCTCACTATTCCTTTGAAGTTACCATTATACACAGGCTGTGTCTCAAATTTTGGCCATATAAATCCAGTGCCTGGGTGAATAATCATAGTGCAATTAATTCCAAAGAAATGAAAGGATATAAAATAACTTTACAACACACCTTTATGATAAAGTACAGTATTACATTAAGACATATTCATTGACACGAGTAAATGTAACTTTTCAAGAATGCAACTAACTTGATTTAAGTGCTTGAAGGATTTTTATATTCAAATTAATATCTATTAATCACAAGCATAAAATAAAATAACCTCCATTACTTTGCAGGAAATCCTAATATTTACGCTGGAAATGGCATCCGAGGACATTGAAGCTCATCCCCTCAAGTTAATGGAGTGTCCTGTTTGCTACAATGTATTCCAATCAAAGATATTTATGTGCATCCAGGGGCATAACATTTGTGAAACGTGTAGACCAAATGTGATTAATTGTCCAATCTGCAGAAATGAATTTACTGGCATAAGGAACCACCTCGTTGAACAACTTCTCACTAAATCTCTGCAGTATAATTGTAAATACAAAGAACATGGTTGCCCTGATAAACTTCCTCTTCATAAAATTCAAATTCACCAAACCAGTTGTAATTTCAGATTATATCAGTGTTTAGTTCCTTTGTGTCTCTGGGAAGGCCAATGTACAGAACTTAAACAACATATAATTTCTAAACATAGATCATCAGTTTCATCCTCAAAAGAAATATTGTTTGCTGACAGAGAATATTCAAATCCTGAGAAAGATTGCAGTGATTACTTATTCATAGATCTCTTCAATGAACTATTTGCCTATTTTTACAAACGTGAGGGTACAGGAAAATTATTGTTTGATGTTGTTTACATAGGTTCAAAAGAAAATGCAGGAAATTTTCGATACATGCTTGCTTTCCAAAATGAAGATAGGAGTAAGAAAATGCAACTAGTAAGCAATATGTCTACAGATTCTAAAGAAGCATTTTCTGAAGAATGTTTAAGTATCGACTACAATATGTGTAAACAATTTGTTCGTTACAATGGTATTCTTCAGTATTTCTTAAAAATAGAAAAACAGAATTGGAAGCGAAATGAGATTTTTGAGGAGGTGAAAGAAAAGGTTTTCAAATAATATTTTGTTTTGGTGTGATATGAAACAAAATATCAATGGCTTTGATCATGAACAATATAATTTTATGTCCAATCGTAGTCATTTTTAAGTTAAAGACTTCTTAAAAGTTATTATCTAACTAATGTGTGCCCACAGAAGATGGATCACGTTTTTCCCCAGAAAGCAAACCTTTCACTTCGTAAGTAAGTGCACCTTTACCAACTTTCAAGCTTGGTTTTTTCTAAAATAGTAATTCTGGACATACAATATGTGTGATCTAAGCCATCAATATTCTCTTCACAGATCACTTTCAAGTTGCATACCTAACAAATTTAGATAATTAGTGGTTCTCATGTATAAGTCGAACACATAGCTGTGCAGAAAAACAGCCCAAACTGATCTTGTCATTTTACTGCACACAATTGTTCACATGAATACAAATAAAATCAGTGTAACATGTTTGTGGCATAGTTTTTTTCTCTTGTGGCATGACAGGAGGTGCTAAAGTATGTTGCAGCACTACATAAAACTGTCCTCTTAGGTGCCTCTGTTATAAAGTGGTGGTGCCAGACCACTTTATTTTTTCCTCAAATGTAAAAGGAGGAGTAATCAAATTTCTAAATTCGATTTTGAGATGTGTGAACTGGATTTCACCCGAATTGAAAATAGCCAATTTCATTGGATTTTTCTGATCAATTTCCAAGCTTTAAAAGTACATCAAATATGATTTATCCAAATTACAATAGCCTGCAAAATTTAACTCCCCCCCCCCTCCCAGTTCAAAACTGAACAAGAATCCAAATGTAATGTTGAATTCCAATTAAAGAAAAGAAAGGAGGGGAGGCAAAATCTACGCTTTTAAATACCTTAAACCATGGAACAGTATCAAAAATGTCATTTCTAAACTTCTGAAAGTTGACAGTAAATTGTAAGAATTGAAATAATCAGGTAAAACATATGCTTTCCTTGTTCAAAACTTGACAGGAATGACTGGGTTGTACGCAAAAAGTGTCTGGCAATCTGCACTGGTTGTAATTCAAATAGTTTAGTGTGAACAAGAAAATCATTATGATGTCTTCTTTTTGACAATGTTAGATATCAGAGTTCAATACGAATTCGAAGAATGTCATTTTATAACCAAACCATCACCTAAAAGAACTGCTATACCTAACCAATGTTCCCTGATAACTCTATGGTAATGTTGTAGGTAGTATTGGGATAATCAATGAGAGCAGTTGTTCCTGACACTTGATGAACATGATTCCTATGTCAAGTGTTGTAACTATAAATATCAGTATTACTTGAAAATATGTTCCCACCATTAAGTAAGTTGGTTTTGACGAATACTACAGATTCGGAAATAAATAGGCAAGACAATGGTAAGATTCCAAGCTCAATGAAAAGAGGCTTGCAGGGATCACGTGGATGGCATTTTTTCATTATTCGGATAATTTTCTATTGCAATCTAAATGTCTGGGCACTAAAGGATGAGCTTCCCCAGAATATTATGCCATATCTCAGGCGAGAGGAAAATTATTTTCCTATTCTAAATTTTAATATTTTACAATTTACCAAGAGCATTAAAAAGAATTATACACTTTGTTTACACCTCGCAATGTTTCAGGCTGAAACGATCAAAAATTAAGTTTTTTTTCTTTATAAAATTGGAAATTTCATTGCAAGTCATAAAAAATCTAATGTGATACGAACAGTTTTGCAGATTTGAATTCAGCAGACTGAACTGGTGATTAAGTGTAGTTTTAATCACTTAACCAATTTTTCCAAGGTTCGATAATTAAATGTCAATCAAAAGTTGGTCTATTCTTTGAGTTTTTTAAAGTGGCCGATGACATTAGGTCAGTTACACATCCTGCCTTATAAAATTAATCTTTTTAATTAATTCGCAAATGTCGTTCTCAGAAATGTGCTTACCACTGATAAAAATATTCATTTTATAAGGCAGGAGGTGTAAAAAAGACCTAATGCCATTGGCCACTTTCAAAAAATCGAAGGATAATAGCAATAGTAACAGTAGCAGTAGTAGAATAGCAAGAACTTTTGCCATTCCGAGTCGCTTTCCTTACATTTGTTTCCCACAAATACCATTCTATAAGAGAATTTGCAGTCTATTTCAGTCCTGAATTCTTTTAAAATCTTCCTTTTCCATGTCTTATAATCCACGTCCACATAACTGATTCAAGTGACTCCATTCCCATTCTTTCATTTTGTATTTAATTTTTAATTGTCAGCCAGCTACAATTTCACAACTTGCATGACTGGTATCTTCATCATGCCTAACATCAAATAGTAGCTAGCCCCCCTATGTTATTGAAATACAGTGAGAGAAGAGCCCAAGCAGGAACACACGTTTCAGATGTGCCAGAAAATGATAATCTCCGATTAACGTCATTTGCACTTCCATCAAATAATGTTCAAGAAGAGCTTCCTGTTGATACACTGATGTGTGTGTTCCAATTGGTGTGTGTGTGTGTGTGTTTCCCCCCCCCCCTTGCTTTGCTGCTACTACAACATTATAAACAAAGCCACTGAGTGTTCTTTAGCAACAAAATCATAATAAGAACACCCCCTTATTTTTTGTAAAGAAATTAAATCTTAATTTGTTCTTCACCTGCTCTTTAACTTGTATTCTTGTATCAAAACCTCTGTACAGCCCTAGGCACGGAGTTCAACATTTCACACTCCAGGCTTACAGAAATATATTTATTCTGAACCACAAAAATTATACAGTAAAACTTCACTTATATGTATTTCAGGGGACCGAAGAAAAAAAAATGTATAAGTGAGAAAAACACATAACTGAAATTGAATTTTATGAGCAAAAAAAAAAGCTCTATTTTTACTCTACTGTTTTATTAGAAAACTTACTACCAAAAAAGAAGATTTTAATATGTAGTTTAAATGATTACTTATGAAAAAAGTCTGTTATCTTGGTCTGTTTAACATTATAAGCCCCCAAGGTATACACTTCCCCCTCCAAACGTGATAGCTGTCCCATCACCTCATCTGCGACACTGTGTTGCATAACAAACTTTTTAACAGTTTCTAATGCTGCAACGGCTTCACTGAAACCTACTACATTTATTTCACTATCATCCACTTCATCATCACTGTCTTCATCAATCTCTTCGTTGATTTCACTCACAATGTCCTCAATGGACCTTAGTTCAGATGTAACCAAATCTTTATCTACATCCACAAATTCTGTGAAGTCCGCTTGATTGATGGGTAAATCTCCCAAAGCTAACTCCATTTCTACATCATCTTCGGGGCTGCCAAATCCAGCTTTCCGGAAACAGTTCCTGATGGTAGATTCTTCAACTTTCTGCCATGACAAGGAGATAAAATGCATAGCCTATGAGGAAAAAAAAGGAGTGTTCCTGATTATAAAAACTAAAAATTCTACCTCACTGACCATAAAACTAAAAATTTTACCTGTAATACATTTATTTTAGTCGAACTCCTGTTTCCGTTGTCGATGTAGCGGATGGCCTGTTGCACCAACATTTTTCGGTAGTGCAACTTTAAGTTTCGGATAACCCCTAGATCCATGGGTTGCAACTCGCTGGTGCAGTTCGAGGGGAAAAATTGCACCTTGATGTTCCGTAGATATGAGGTGTCTGGTGGATGTGCTGGACACTTGTCTACAAATAATAGTATTTTTCGCCCTCTGATACCCATTCTGGCATCTAAAGCCCGCAACCAATCTTCAAAGATTTTCGTGGTCATCCACGAATTTTTATTGTGTTCATATTTGGTGGGCAGTGTTTTAATGTGTTTGAAGCATCGCAAATTTCCCGATCGTGACCGGTGGCAATTTTTCTGTCCCATCACTGTTAGCACATAAAAGCACAGTTACACGGTCTTTGCTCTTCTTACCCCCGTGACAATTTTCTCCCTTGAACGCCATCGTCTTTTCAGGCATTAGGGAATAGAAAAGCCCTCTCGCCGTCTCGTCGGCGTTAAAAATATCTTGGGGGCATACTGCTCCACCAGTTCTTGAAGAGGTCCCGACTTCCATGCCGACACGACATCTGCATCAACATTTCCGCTTTCGCCGCACATACTTTTGCAGCAGATTCCGTGTCGCAGCTTGAATTTATGAAGCCAGCCAGATGAAGCTTGGAAATTTTCTAAACCAAGCCGCAGTCCAATTTCAGTCGCTTTCTCGCACAATAAGGGGCCGCTTATTGGTATACCTTCAGCACGATGCTGCTGAAACCACTGTAGCAATGCATCTTCCAAATTTTCATATTTTCCTCCTTGAATTCGCATTCTCTTGCTACTAGACACCCCAAACACACGTGCCTTGTCCTCGATTTCTTTCCCCTTAGAAATGATGGAATTCAGCGTGGATGCCGGTATTCCCAGTTCTTTAGCAATTTCTACTTTCTTTTTATTTCCACTCTCCCTAACAACTTTTAAAATTTTTATTTTCTCTGATATTGAAAGGGGTTGCCTTTTCCTACCACTCATTTTCGTGTAATATCGCGGACGCAAAACCAGAAAGAAGACGAACTACGACAGTACAACAAACGCGAGATGAAGGCGCGACACGAAGACTATTCGCAAATCCCAGCCAAGAACTGCAGATTGCAGAACAGAAAGGATGATACTGTTGAACTTGTGTGACTCGTTTCACTACGGAAACGAAGGCCGTGACCTGCGTGGGCTACAACTGGCGACGAAGACCCACGGCTGCTTGCTTTGCTTTCAAGCTTCATGTTACTTGAGATAACGCGGATCAAAGCACGGTGATCTAATACGTGGGCGACAGGAAGCGCACGACAGCCACAGCTCCACCGTCTGGCGACACCCGCCGCGCTGCGCCTCGCGGAAAGGGATCGGTTTCATTAGCCGCTTGCGCCATCCGCTACCGAAAGGAACTCGTGTTATTACGGCGAGCTTAAGGCACCTTTGGAGACTGGGACAGTCAATGCACAAACATTCTCATTTATTGGTCATCTATGTCATTACTCTTTCCTGGGGACACCTTTGACCTTCCCTCGGAGCTAGCTGTCGCCTCCTGAGATCCTCAGAGAGCTCCCATGCGCATACGACTGAAAGTTTTCGTTTTGGAAGTCCCGCTTCTGGAGGTGGGCCGGGAGCCGACTTTCGCTACCACCCGCGGGCTCGCGCGGTCTTGACCCCTCAGCTAGGCCGAGTCGAGCTTCTATATTACAAGTTTCATTAACGGGAAGTGGCCTCAGAGGGCAAGAGTCAGCTCCGCGGGAGCGCTCTGGAGCGTGTCGACTCGAGCAAAATTCCGGGCACGACGCAGATCGTCCAGCGCCTCTGCGGGATCATTTGAACGTTATACGGCCTTAAAGGGACTTTTATTTTGAACGTGTAAGTGTGAAAAACGTATAAACGTAAAACGTATATCTGAAATAATTTTGCATGGGAATTATAGGAATTTATTCGGGACCTAACAAAAAAAACAAAAAAACAACGTATAACCGTGAAAAACGTATAAGTGAGAAACGTATAAACGGAGTTTCACTGTACTTTTTACAGAACACTACTAGCACTGAAACCACATGAATGATCTTTTCCAAATAGAAGAAACACTTGTCCATCTGGCTCTAGTTTAAATTTTTTCTTTAAATTTCTTATAAGAAAAGAGTCAAATACAATTATAAAAGTGTCAGGTCCGATTTTCATGGTTAACTCTGAATATTCGAAACTTGCAAAAGTTTGAATGTTTTAAAGCGTCTTCCTACAACTATAAAACTGAAGATGGAGGTTTTTCCTTCAAATTAAATTTGTT
The DNA here is from genome assembly GCA_011170035.1 of Teleogryllus occipitalis. Lineage (NCBI taxonomy): Eukaryota > Metazoa > Arthropoda > Insecta > Orthoptera > Gryllidae > Teleogryllus > Teleogryllus occipitalis. Next base: position 262,066 of record BLKR01000844.1, on the reverse strand, counting down.
GTCTATAAATAGTTCTTTCATGAGGTCATGTGGAGTTTTTTTGAAAATTTTAGTAGTTTTCGGGAAATAGTGTGTGCAATATTTGCGATTTTAATAAATAACAAAAACAAGATTTTCTGAAAAACGGGTCGAAATTTTTTATTAAATTTTTGGTAGGGTTGGTGCCAAACAAACCCTATTCCATGACAAACGCCACATTGTTCTATTCTTTGATTTTTCAAAAAAATCCTTAATATATGAGGGTACTTAACATGTAGACATCTTCAAAATTTTCTCAAAAATTGCCCAAATTTTTTTCCTTTAAATTTTTTGTAGGGGTAGTACCAAATGTAGCCTCTTCGTTGACATAAACGCCATATTGCTCAATTCTTTTATTTCAAAACTATAATATATACAAAAATATATTTTTTTAACTTGTCTTTCACGTCAGTAATATTTACAATAGCGGCAATATCTTCACATTATCAGATTTATGAGTACATGTTTAAATAATGTCAAATATAGTTCATCAAAAAAACTCAACAGTTTTCTTTAAAAATGAGCTCAAAATTCTGCATTTCCAAAGACGCTCAAACTCCATTTTCTCAAAAATGGCTCAAATTTTTTTCTTCAAATTTTTCCAATGCATAGTGCTAAATGCACTGTTTAATATAACGTAAAGTTTATTTTGGTGTATTATTTGTTTTTTCAACAATTACACAAATGTGATTTTTTTTAAATATCCCTCACGCTGCCACTTTTTTCTTTACATTTCTTGTAAGAATATAGTAAAATACGCTTATAAAGGTGACATATGTCCGATTTACACTGAATTTTCGAAAATTGCAAGTTTGGAATTTTTTGTCGTCTTCCTACAACTATAAAATTGAAGATGGAGATTTTTCCTTCAAATGAAATTTGTAATCCATAAATAGTTCTTTCATTACGCTCATGTACACGTTTTTCAAAATTTTAGTCTTGCAATGTTTGCAATTACAAACTGTTGAGGATATATTCCAACGGATGTACTCAGACCTTACACAGCAACTAAATATGCTACTGTTCTTGTGTAAACACGGTTGAGATGGAGACCGATAAATGTCTTTCTGTATGTGGCTAAGAGGCCTTGCTTTGTAATACATTCAAGTTGATTAAAGCAGTTACATTTCATTTTAATTCAGTATAACTATCTCCTGATTCACCACTGCAAGTCGGAAGAAATATACCAACGATATACCGTGCCGGTTCAGCATTTCAGAGTGCAAGCCCGTCGCTACTCCTATTGAATCTGGTATCAAACTCGGAGAGTCGATCGGATGGTCAGAAAATAACTGGGAGAAACCTCCGTACCGGCAGCTCATAGGGGCACTAATGTACTTGGCAGAGGTGACAAGCCCTGATATATCTCATAGTGTGTCTTAAGCAAATACAATGAAAACTTTGGGAAAATTCATTGGCCACAGCAAAAAGGGTACTCAGATATTTGAAGGGCACTATCAATCTACGTATCACCTACGAACCCAACAAGACTAAAAATCTCATTGGATTTGTCGATGCCGATTGGGCCTCATGCATTCACGGTCGCAGATCTTTTACAGGATTTGTTTTCACAATGACAGAGGGACCCGTATCCTGGAAATCAAGGAAGCAGTGAACAGTTGCGTTGTCTTCGAGTGAGGCTGAATACATGTCACTTAGCGAGGCAACCAAGGAGGCAATGTACTTAAATCGTTTGGCTATGGAAATAGGCAACGCAATACCTTCCTCTATTCATTCCCCGGTAAAGTTGATGAACGATAATTTTGGTGCACAGAAGCTAGCAAAAAATCCTATTTTCCATTCAAGAACGAAACATATTGACATTCGTCATCACTTCGTTCAAGACGCATTATTGTCTGGAGAAATAGAATTACCCTACATGTCGACATGTTAACAAAATTCTTAACGAAACAGAAACTGTGGAGTTGCTTGCAACGCATCGGTATCGAATAACATCGGGATACATAATCGAAGCAGTGGAATTGTTTGCAAATCATCGATTTCAAGACTCGACAAGGTCTGCAGCTGTGCGGTCTTCGAGGGGCCTGTTGAGGATATATTCCAACGGATGTACTCAGACCTTACACGGAGACTAAATATGCTACTGTTCTTGTGTAAACACAGTTGGGATGGAGACCGATAAATGTTTGTCTTTCTGTATGTGGCTAAGAGGCCTTGCTTTGTAATACATTCAAGTTGCTTATTAAAGCACTTATATTATTCAGTATAACTATTTCTCGTGATTCACAACTGCTATTCTCAACATAAAAACTGAGTAGATTATCTCAAAAACTGCTCCAAATTTTGTTTTTAACTTTTGGTCGGGATAGGGCAAAATGCACCCTATCCGATGACATTAACGGCATATACCTCTATTATTTCTCTTTTCACAAATTACAAAAATGTAATTTTTTTGACTTGTCTCTCGCCTCGGTAATATTTACATTAAAGGAGATTTCTTCACATTATTAGATTTATGAGTACATGTGCTTTAAATAAGCTCAAATAAAGTTTTTCATTAACTGAACAGTTTTCTGTGAAAATGAGCTCAAAATTCTGCATTTTCAGAAAGGCTCAAATGCCATTTTCTCAAAAATGGCACCAAATATTTTCTTCAAATTTTTCCAGTGGAGAGTGCTAATTGCACTCTTTAATATGAGGCAAGGTTCATTTTGGTGAATTTGTTGGTTATCCAAATATTACACAATTGTAATTTTTTTAAATATCTCTCACGCAATTAATATGTACATTTCTTCGATTTGTATACATTATTACAATTGTGAGTGGAAGTGATTCTAATGAAGTTTTTTGAAAACACAATAGATTCCTGTGAAAAAGAGCTTCAAATTTATCATTTACAGTAGTGCTTAAACACCATTTTCTTGAAAGCCGCTTCAAATTTTTAAATGAAAAGATCCATTTTGGACGAGGGTTTTCTGTACTCTAATTTTCTTGAAGTAATATTTCGGTTGTACTAGTAGGAAAGCAAAAAGTGAGAAAATGTCACAAAAAATGTATTTGGACCAAAGATGGACTCTGGCCAGAGAATGGAGCAAGACCTTAAAGCCAGACCACACCCAGGAAATTAGAAAAAATTGTTTCGAGAAAGCCTGTGCCAATCTGTAGCACCTCTAGTTAGTTTTTCGTAAACATATGTATGTACGTAATATAAAGTTATATAACGCTGCATAAAATGATTTCGAGATTTCAACGGAAATACACATTTTGGGGTCCCCTCTCCCCGAAAGTGTTTTTCAAAACGTCCATCCGTCCGTCCATCTGCGAACACTGCTAGCGCCTAAACCATCCATACAATCTTTTCAAAATTAAAGAATCCCCTGTTGATCTGCCTCTAGTTGAAGCTTTGAAATTTTGAAAATAATCCTTTAAAATTTTGGGTACTTTACATGAAGCCCTCCAGACATTGTCACAATTTTCTCAAAAACAGCTAAAAATTTTTGCTTTAAATTTCTTGCTAAAATAGAGTAAAATACACTTATAAAAGTGGCATTCCTCCAATTTTCACGGTTAACTCTGAATTTTCGAAATTGCAAAAGTTTACATTTTTTCGGTGTCTTTAAACAACTATAAAATAGAAGCCAGAGATTTTTCCATCAAATGAAATTTGTTGTGCATAAATAGTTTTTTTAAGGTCAGGTAGAATTTTTGGACGTTTTAGTAGTTTTCATGCAATATTTGCACGATTTCAGGGCGTGCAGTATTTACAATTTTAAAAAATAACAAAAACAAGATCTTTTCAAAAAGGCTCATTTTAAGCGTTAAAAACGTTTGCTAGGATTAGTGCCAAACGAACCCTATACGATGCCGTAAACAGCATATTGCTCTATTCTTTTATTTAAAAAATTACACAAATTTAAAGTTCTTTACTTGTCTCTCACGTTGAAAATATTTACATTAAAGGCGATTTCTTCACATTATTAGATGTGATGTGCATGTGCTTTAAATAATGTCATATAAAGTTTGTCGAAAACTCAACAGTTTTCTGTCAAAATGAGCTCTAAATTCCGCATTTTCAAAAACGCTTAACGCCTTTCTCTCGAAAATGGCTCCTAATTTTTTCTTCAAATTTTTCCAACGTATAGTGCTAATTGCACTGTTTAATATGACGTGAAGTTAATTTTGATGTATTGTTTTTTCAAAAATTACACAAACTTAATTTTTTTGAGATATCTCTCATGCTGTTCTATGCACATTTCCATCGATTTGTATCAATACACTTGTGAGAGGAAGTGCTTCAAATGAAGTTTTTCGAAACCTCAATAGATTCCTGAGAAAAAGAGCTTAAATTTCATATTTACAGTAATCCTTAATTGACATTTTCTTAAAAATGGCTATGAATTTTTCAATGAAAATTTCTATTTAGGACGAGTTTTTACTCACCTTAAATATTCTTGAAGTAATAATTTGATTGTACTATTAGGAAAACAAAATTTATGATGTCATGTCTTATCCTAAATACACCGATATTGACGGAATATCTTGCCCAAAATCAAGACGATTTTAGAATATCTGTGAAATTCCTACCTATCTTTGGGCACTTATGTAAATGTTCATTCTTTTGATATAAAGGGATATATTAACCCCACATAGAGTGTGGGGATCGATAAGTGTCCCTTGTTTGGATTTTCTACATTTCACATCGCACATTTCTCACAACACATTCCTCGGTGTAGTCTGTTGCGGGCCTAAAGCATTCGCTGCAGCCAACATTCCTTGGAATGTAGTTGAATTTAACTTACATTACTTGTCTGGCTCATGCACTTCACCGAGTAGCAGAGGAGGTCCGAAGCCAGCTCCCCAAAATCAATGATTTAATATGCTCCATAAAGAATGTATTTATAAAGTCAATTTCTAGAACCGCAACTTACAAAGAAAGATGTCTCAATCTGCTTTTGCCACCAGCACCTATTTTGACAAGATGAGGTACGTGACTGCAGGCTGTGAATTATTAGTGAGTGTTGAAGAGGTTGTAAATAGTTTTTCGGACGAAGAATCACAGTGTATTACGGTTGCCCACATTGTCCTACAAGAGAAAGGTTTGAGGCTGGATCTGTCATATATTTGTGCTTATTTCACATTTTTAGCAATTAGAATCATCAAAGCTCAGTCTCTCTGAAACAATCACATTTTTTCAAGAGCAGAGAGTCAGTTAACACGTTTGGCTGCCATGCGAGACCATGCGGTATCATAGGGAGAGATTTTTTTTAAACTACGAGACGATATGGTCTCGTGCATTGGGTTGTCTCATTAGTGTTAACAGCTGTGTAGCTACGTTCCCATGAGTCCATATAGACGCATACATTTTTTAAAACAAATTTAATTCTATATAACATTATATAAATATTGGTGCAAGTTTCTATGTTCTAATATATACTATAGAAGTGTGCCAATACCGTTGGCACAGACATGTACATGAAAAATCTATACGGTACCAAGGTGTACCAAGGTGCAGTAATGCGCTTGGTAATGAACGTGTTAAAGAAAGCTGTTGGTGAGGCTGGTGAAATTTTTCCAAAAAAATACAAATGTTGCTCGCCAAAAATCATGTATATACAGTTCTGAAAGAAGAGTCAGGCATTTAAGTAGACATGAGGCAGTTCTGCCAATAGGATTTAATCCACGTATGGTTTCTCGTTTTAAATATGTGCCAGTCACCACCACAAACGAGAAAACTTTTTCAGCATTTATGCTGATTCTGTCCAACAAAAGACATAAACATACCACACATCATCTGGAAATGCTTCTTATTATTTATTGTGGACAAAATTATAGCAAAAATTGAAACTGAAGAATTTGTTATTTAAAAAATAACAATGTTAAATTTTTAAAATTCATGTAAGACATAATTTTATCCTTTATATTTTAAATAACTGACAGTAACAGATTTTTTTATGGAATAAAAGCAAATATTTTCTCTTTAGAATGATTGGTCAACTACAATATTATCTTATCTATCATAATGTATTTAAGTGTGTTTTGAAATAAAACATTGTGTTTAATAAATCACTGATTTGCATAATGTGATGCATAAAATTTGTTTATTAATTATGGCTATTAAAGAACAATTTCCCTACATTTTAGGACTTTTTAGATGCCTAAAACCACATTTTTCAGGACCTAAAGATCCGAACTTTACAGATGACAACATGTATACATTTCAATTTAAGTCTTCAAATGGATGAAAAGGGGCAGACCATAAATACCAAATTTTAAAGAGCCTGGATTGCTCATTTTCACCATATTTTCAATTAAACTCGCAATAGACTAATTTTAATTACAGAATTATACATGCACATAATATTTCTTAAAAAGGAAGTTTTAATGTGTACTGTTGCATTCTAACTACATAAAGACACTGATATCATGCAAATATTATCCAGTTAGCATGTCAAATATAACCGAAGTAAAAGCACAAGTTAAGCCACTGCTCATGAAATAAACGTGAAGCATTTCTACATGTTAATCTCTGACCATGTCCTCCAATTTGTTTTGGCACCAATTAATGTCAAAAAAATTGCTCACACGACTGGACATACAAAATGATTGATGATAGTATAAACAAAATACTTTACATTGCTTCCAGATTTCATTTGACAAAAAGCCCCCCAAAAAAAAGTGGAGTAAATTAAAATTTATTCTGAAAAATTATTTTCATTTCAATTGATAATGCCTATTTCAAAATTTTAACTTTTTTAAATTTAACCACTCTAATTCACTTTCCCCTTAAAGAGCCTATTACAGCATGAAAAACTGGAGGTTTTAGAGCTGGGTTGCCCAACTATCAGCCCGTGGTGCCATTTATTGTGGCCCATGAACGGTTATTAGTCAAAAGTGAAATACTCATTCATCCATGTCAGGTAACGCTTAGAACATGTGCCTTTAAGGGGTCAACACCCCTTAGTGTAAAAATTGGTTAAGTTTAGAATTACGGATTTTTTTCCATAAAGAAATCCTGATTCCCCCCTCTTTTTTCTAGTGAATTCAAATAGTTAAAATCACTCCAATGAGTTTCACTGCATTATGCAAGGTATGGCCTGATATCATGCATAGTTCCACCCCAACACGTATCAAAGCAGCCAGGCAAAATGCCAAGATCAACAATACGGAGAAGTCAGGTGTGGGTTGTGCAAGAAATGAAAATAAGGCCCGCAAGGATATTAAAGCTTTTAGGTGAGGCTTGAGAGGCCTTGGAAGTTGGACACCTCTGTATTAGAGCCTAAAAATAAGAAGTGAAATTGTGAATAACACTCACCCGATCACAAGTAAGGCACTGAACAGAACTGAGGACTTTGCCATCAAAGACATCAGATATTATACTTCTGTATTTCATTGGTTGTTTTTTGCGATTAGGACGAGTAGGTGAACTAGGTGATGATCCGTGGGTCTTAGAAGATGGCGTAGTTAATTTTGAACGCATTCTTTCTTGTGGAGGTGATGGTGACCTAGATAATCTGCAAAGTAGTTACAAATATCAATTAAAATTTTTTAAAAAAATGAAGAATTATCCTTGATACAGGAAAAGATACTTCAAAATTCTACAGTTTATGTAATACCTGCATTTATGCACTACATCCTTCAGACACTAATAAAAATAACTTGAAACTTGCACTTATCATTGTTCTTCAAAGAGAAACCAACATCCTATTTGCTCACAAAAATTTGTATCAAAAGACTAAATAAAACTGTAACTTCTCTCACTAATATCACAAGGTGCTAACTTGACCTAGTCAAATCCAGTTGCACTTGTTTCATTGCCTTAGATCTTTGAGAACATTATTCTTCCATTTAAATTTTGTCCCCTAAAAGAGGATTTCCAAGTTTGTCTTTCCCTCTTATTGTCTTCCTATGCAACTGTACATTCACACTTTCTGCAACACACCTTCAATTTCTCTTACTATCTTCTAATGAATAGTTAAATAATTTATATCTAGTATGTATTCATTCTCCATTCTTAATATAGTCTACGATTCTTTTAATACATTGCTTACTATAGAAGCAATCAAAAAACAAAAATGATTTGAACTTACTTTCGTTTATTGGCTGCTTTTCCCCTTTCTCCTTCATCACTCAAAGAACTCCTTTCACTAACTCCAGAATCACATGTTTCATATTCTCCTTCTGATTGACTTGAATGTCCACCATTTACATTATCTTCATCATCTGAGCCCTCATCAAAAGATCCATGAACCAACTGCTGGCTCTCTTCTGCAAATTAACAATTCCCATAAGAATCTTCATTTGAATTCATATAAAATGAGAGAAAAAAAACCAACACTTTTTATGCTGATGTCAAACAACTAACTTTATTTTAACAGTCTCCTATCAATGCCATTCCAGTATCTGGAGAACACCACTCTGAGAAGAGCCCAGAATAAAGTGCAAGATAACTGAAGGAAATTTTTATTCATTTAAGAACTATTGCTACATGTATGAAGTCACATATTACAATTATTTTCTGTAAGTTTGTTATAATATTTTCATTTTCTGAAATATGGCAAGGGAATGAATATTTTAAAAATTTTCTGTACTTGCTAACTTTTCCAAGGGAACACACCATTCTTTTGAAGAACTAGTTCAACATTCATACTGTTGCTTTCATTGCACAACTATTTGTTGTCAGATACTAAAATAAGATTGCAATGTCTTAATGGGCAGGCCTGGCTGCAAGAAAACAAAGGTGTTTCCACAAAGTAATTACATGATTTTGAATTGTTTTGTTAACATCCGATATTAGTTGAATCACAAAATTATCACTTAGGGTTGGGAAAGGTTTTAATAATAAAAGCCCTAAATCAGTAACAATCCTCAAACAGTAACTGCTTACCTCACTTAATTCAATGGGAGAAAAAAAAAAACACTAAAGTCTATTGTTGACTCCCCTGATTGGTAAGAGACTGTTAAAAAACGTATTATTGCAATTATTTAATTTGTTCAAAAACCTACAAAATTGCAAATGAAATATTGAAAATAAAATGAATTCTCAAATATCAAATTAACAGGAATTATAATTAAATATTTTTATGGAACATCCTTTATATTTGGCCCAGAAAAACCTCAACTCATTCCATTATACATGTTTATAATTATTGTTATAATAATCTGATACGAGTAAGTAGTCCACCCAAAATCTTACCATGATTTTGAATATTTTTATAACGATCAGGGAAACTTTCTACAAGAGGTTCTTTCAATTCTTCATGTAATTGATCCATAAAACATCGTAGAAATTCTTGGGTATCGTGTTGTTGGTAGCCACGAAACATAGGATGTACCTACAAAAAAAATCAAAAATAAAAAAAAAAAAATAAAAAAAAAAACTCAAAAAGTTGTCATTACAAAAATTAGCTGCTCACCCTAAATATTTAAGTCATTATTCATATTCAAGTATTTTTCTGACTTATTTCATGGCTTACTAATAAATAGTTAATGAAGATAATAAGAAAGAATTCATACATCTGCTCCCCATTTGATCCATGCAGATGAGAAAATTTGAACTCTTGAAGACATTTTTGCAGCGGTGTCGAGTTAAAAAATTGAGCTCAGAATCTTTCATTCTGTTCTTGGATTAAAACAACGCACGACACAAATTTGTCACATTTTACAAAATTCTGTGGTATGAATACATTCATTTAAATGCAAGCCATGCAATATCTTATAATAAAAATCGTTTTACATAGCAGTATTATTAAATAAACAAATGGACATCTGTAAGTCACTGTAGACTCATAACCTGAATAAACATTATTAAGTCTTTGTTACATCTATTTATTGACAACTATTATAAATCCCCTAAAGCAACATCAGATCATATTGTGTTAGCTACAGCCATTGTAAAATTGTATCTGACAGCTGTAGTCACACAAACAAAGGATGAAAACAAATATTTCTGATAGGTGCTGTGACCCGATTTGTATTTTCTAAATGCCTACCACATAACAAGCATGCAGCCTCCTCATTTCTGTAGTACGTACTGAAACGTGAAACAAGAGTGATGCTTTGCACTCACCCACCTAGCACTTGAGTGTAATAAGGAGAGTATTGAAAATAAAAATTTTAAATCTGTACAGAATTTCACCCATACATGATGTTTAACATCAAATTGCAATACTTGCATTTCTTATTCCATACAAAATTCCAGATGGTACAACATAGCCAGGTCGTTTCCGGTGCCACATTTCTTGTACCAATCTATGGTAACTTTTTGACAAACCAGGTTTTTTATCACTGCCTTTTCCCTGAAGAAAGGCTCCACAATCCAGGAAAAATCGTGTTAATGGTGGAGTGTTTGACAGTGCCTGAAGAGCTGAATTCATATAGCAAGTGTTTCCTATGTTCTGTAGACCTGTCAACCCTAAAACAAACAAATACAAAATATTAATATATATTGTTTCTTAAATACATTTTGTCTTCTATATCCTGTGCTACCATAAAATAAGGATATTATACAAATTTTTTCTAAGTTATAAATTTCTATACTCCCTATTTCTCTTCCTAGAACCAACTTATCATTTTTCAATTTTAAATATTAAAATTAAGTGACTTCCACTGAAAAATGTTCAGACAAAATAATTATTTAATTTAGAAATCTAACCTCGTGGTTTCCCATTGTCTTCCCGGCTGTCTTCACTGTCGCTACTATCTCCAGAATCTGCAGGAGGACCATATCTCATGGTTGGCAAGGATGAGCGAGTCATTACAGAATCTGAATGATCTAAAAATACTTCGTCTTCACACAAATAACACCACACTCTAAGTGTTGTCAAGTTTAAATGTAAACAGTGGGATCTGTAATTCTGAAAAATAAAAACCAAAAGTTTAAATTGATTTCTTTTGCATTATAATTTATATCCTTTTTTAATGAGCTATTCCTTCTATTTTAATATTCAAGATCTGTTGCTGCCTAGTACAACGGATATAATTTTTTGGATTACAAGAAAATACATCCCATTAACTTAAATGTTGAACGGTTGATCTTTTACAGTAATAATTAATTTAAGTATATAACGAAACTGCTGCTTTCAATTTTTCAATTAACTGTGCCATAATTATTAAATCATACCTTATTATGTGTAGTGCTATGATCATTCTGGGTTTCACTACAACCAATACGTAAACACCCTCTGTGTAAACAAAGCCATAAATTAGGACCTTGTGAATTGCATTCTGAACATCTTGAAATCTGCAAATAAACATAGTAATTATGTTTTTAAACCTATTGTCAAGCAAACTTCAACATGTGTCAAAATGAATTACTTCTTTGGCTCTTTCTATATCCGCTTGACTACAATCACTCAGGTAACTGACATGAGGACATCTTGCAGTTCGTGTCATGGCACTAGAACCAGAAATAAAAAAGAACTGAAATACAGATTTATGATAACAATATAAGATGCAATGGTTCAGCGTCATTACCACAATTTATTGTGCAAGATTACTGGTCAAGTAAGAAGAAATTTCACATAAGGCGAAAATTAGATTCTCTTAACTTACTAACCTACAAGCCATTTCAAATGAAAGTTCTAACTGAATGTAAATTCAGTTGATAGTCATGCATTCGCCAGAACGTCTCAACAGCTCCAATCGAAACGAAATTGCGGTTCTAACCTCACATAAATAGTTCAATCAGAACATTAATTTAACCAATGTACCGCAATCACAGTATTAGCTTTGTCATTCAAGAAATAACTACAGGTATTTGTCAATCATGACTTAACACTTAGCATTAAATAACTACATTGATTTCAAATGATTTACCAAATGCATCGAATATATGATTTTTTGTTACAATTTTATACTTCACACGATCCTAATTCTTCTTTCCTCGAAATCGCACACTTACTCATTTGACACAAAACACAATCTACCCCCAATCCACAACCACACTACTCATTACGTGACCACACTATAGAAACTCACTGACAGACACTGCCTTCTTTATAGTGAGGGTCAGAGAGTATATATAGAGAATAGTGAGCGTCATCTTCAAAGACCTCGGCCGATATTACCATGGATGAATAATTAGGATACCCAGCTCCCTATATTTCCTTAAGAATGGCCGGAATTGCACTGTAAAAGATATTTGACATATATCTTTGATGAACTTTGGGGAAGTTCTTTGAACTTTGACGAGAAAACGCTGACAAGAAATTTGATGAACGTATTACATTTTGTCCAATATTTTATGTACAAGTTTTGCTCGCGATTTACGATGGATGACGCACAAATAGTTGTTTGTGCTACTTTATGTTTTATAATAACTAATCTATGTTTAATGCTGATGAAGGAAAAGGTAAAGGAAACTTTTGAGGGTGAGGCCTTAGAATAACGCTATGGTGAGGGTCGCACATTGTGAAGCATTAATTAAAGTACTTCGAAATTAAGTATTATTTGAGAATGGATGAGGAAACATTTAATTTTCTTTGTCGTTCCTCCTCCTTTCGAAATTGAGTCCTCTGATTGGAAAGTTAAAAAAAATATATATATTTCTGAAGAGGACATTTTCCAAAACCCTAATTTTCCACTTCTCGGGAAAATGTGTCCTATAAGCGTCAATTCGTTTGGTTTTTCTTTTGTAGTCCGCATGGACAGTATTATATAAACCAGGCTTGACCAAGGGTCCCAGCGACGCGCCCCACAATGGCGGTGACAGCTCTTCCGCGCCCTAACGGTTTCTACTGACTTTCACTTTTGGAGCAAGTGACCGCTGCCCGAGCCCTCGGAGGAAACTCCTACGGCTCTTAAGACGAAAATGCGTTGAATCATGTTGAATTTGACAACTAAAGACTTGATATAACAGCCATGGTGGAAATAACTTATTTCCACCATGATAACAGCTGTTGTTTCTGGAGAGGGAAGGTTTCGTTTTGTATACTATTATTTCAGGTTAAATTGCTCAACAACTTCCACAAATTTCATGTTCAATCCCTAGTGTTGCAACTGATTTTAAAAGTACTTGTAATTTAAATAACAAGAACAGAATGTTTAAGGACCTACCTTTGTTAATATCTTTATACGCAGTTCATAAATTTAATTCTGGTTGTAATACTATTGACCACACTTATCTAAATGTTTCAATGTTGGTAATTTTATTTATACAAGGAAGAAAATAGAGACATAGTTTGAGATAATAATAAAGAGAACAAAGTATTTCGAAAAACACCACCACACCGTTTTTATTAAACAAAAACCACATAAGTTTGACATTTTTTAAAATGAAATGATAGAATCAATATTTGGCGAGAGTGTTCGTGCCAATGCCACTCGCATTGTCGACGGCAGATGTGAGTGTCATTCGGCCTCTGAACTTGGTTTCTTGTAAGATCATACGGGAGAAAAATTGCTCACAGATATAAGTGGAACCGAACATTGACAATACCTGTGCAGTTGCGACGATTCCCAAGTACTGAAAGAAAAATCCAAGGAGCAGAAAAGTGAAGGGACAGCCCGGCCGTCGGGGATTACGCCAACTTTCCTGGTTCCCGTGGGGCGCGGGGCGCGGGCTCTCCAGCGCCCCACGAAGGGGCTCAAATGGGGCGCTTGTGCACCTCTGATATAAACATTCTAATTGCTCGCACTCAGGAATTAAAACTTTGGTTGAAGCAATACCACTATATCGGACGCCATGTTATTAAATGTATGATAAAACTTGGACGCTTCAGACTACATTTTATCCAAGAAATTTTATAAAAGAACACTTTTATAAAATATTGGCTATTACATATCATATTTCTTTTATAAAAGATCTTTGACAAAGGTCTTTTACAGTGTAATACCGGCCAATACGTTTCTTGCCCCCATGGTGCTGCGCTCTGGGTTTCGTTACGAGTCCACCTTGGGCTTGTATCTGCCCAGCCCGTTGCGCTGATGGTTACGCTCGTGTTCTATCGTGGCCCCTAAACGTGGTCCTTTCTGTACTGCACTATGGTGTAGCAATTTTTACGGTTGTCGTGTCGACCAACCATTGTCTTTCTCTATGTGACTACATGAATCTATTCGGCGGAGTTTCTTTTCTATTTGCAATGGACCACGGTGCGATAGCATGCAACTTGCTTTTGTCAATTTTTTTGGTGTGTGTGTGTGTGTGTATTACGTTAAGAGTGGAGGTGAATATTTTGATGGTATTTTAGATTTCTAAGGTCTGTGGCTTGTCCTTTTAATGATTGAACTGTGTTTTTAATTTTTTTGCTATTATCTCTGTAAACAAAGCAAAATTGGTTGTGGCATTAAACACGGTATTTCGGTTACAAAGCGTACTTAGGGCACACCGTTTAAACTCGGCTTATGTCCAGTGGCCGGTTGTGCAATTAACGATCAAGCACTAAACGCCGTTTAAACTGAAGCCGAATTTGAACGGCTTCTTGAGAGTTTAAACTTCGTTTGAATTAAGTTTTGTCGATTCTCCTTGAAACATAACCTTGAAGTAGTAGCTTGGTGATGACTTATATCGAAATAGGTAATATGGAAACTGCACAATTAACCGACGATGAGGATTTTGAAGAATTCGTTTTCAAATACGCGTTTCCGAGACAGTGAAAAATATTGCGTCCTCGTCCAAATCATTTCGAGATGTGAAGGGAAAACGAAATTTTTTACAGATTCGTCTATCCAAAAACTGCGTAAAACATATACTAGAGAAAATTCGTCATTCAAAATGTTCCCCTACTGATAGGTAAGTATACCATACATTTTGGAGAGTGGCCACCTCGAATATCGGAAGATATTTCGGGGCTCTGTGATTACTTTTCCTATTATATAATTTTTAGCTTTTCAAATGTAGCTTTTTATTCAAAAATTCCCGGTGTGAATAATTTCTGAGAGAGAAATTTCCGGTTTGTTGGCAACTCATTAGTACTAAGTAATGAAACTTCTTATTTTTCCATTTCTTTCAATTTCTATTTTACAGAAATCATGCTGTAACTCCTGAACAAAGGCTCCTCATAACTCTTCGGTACTATGCTACTGGAAGTTTTGTGTCCGTTGCTGCTGACTTTGGAGGAGTCCATAAATCCACAGCCAGCCGAATAATTGCTAATGTTACAACAGCATTGGCTAAATTAAGGAAACAATACATATATTTTCCAGAGGAAGAAGAGTTAACAATTGTGAAACAAAAACTTTATGATACCGCAAAATTTCCGAAGTGCATTGGTTGCATAGATTGTACTCACGTTCGAATCAAGACTCCAGGAGGAGATGATGAAATATACAGAAACAGAAAACACCTTTTCTCTCTGAATGTGCAAACAATTTGTGATTCTGACCTCAAAATTCTCAACATTGTTTCACTTTATGATGCCGCAAAATTTCCGAAGTGCATTGGTTGCATAGATTGTACTCACGTTCGAATCAAGACTCCAGGAGGAGATGATGATGAAATATACAGAAACAGAAAACACATTTTCTCTCTGAATGTGCAAACAATTTGTGATTCTGACCTCAATATACTCAACATTGTTTCATGGTGGCCTGGAAGTACTCATGATTCTACAATTTTTGCCAATTCGAAAATCAGAAGAAGATTTGAGAGCAGGGAGTTCAAGTATTTGGTGTTAATAGGTTACAAGGGATATGCTTAACGATCTTATTTATTAACACCTTTCTCACATCCAACCACAAGACCACAACAACTATACAACGAATCGCTCATCAGGACTCACAATTGTGTGGAACTAAGCTATGGAGTGGAAAAGGCGATTTCGTGTCTTAGCTACGGGCATCAATTTAAAATTTTGTAATGTTGAAAGTGTAATAGTAGCTACCACTATTCTGCACAATATAGCATGCCAAATGAAGAAGAGCGTTCCTGATGTTACTGATGATGTTAATGATTTAATAGACTTGTCTAATTTTATACAGCGTGGAATTGAAAATGAGAAGGAAACCACTTCATTTGTAAGAAATGCTTTTGTGGGTTATTTTGAAACATTGTAATGAAAAAAAATACAATTGTCATGAAAAAATACAATTTAATTTTTACATTTTTTAAAAATATTTTGTATAAGTTTGTCTTTCTCCAAAAGAAGAATTTCCATTCGTTACAAATGTTCCTTCTCCCACATTCTCACTTTTGCGGCACTTTCTCTTTCCATTATCTCTACTTCTTTTTTTGTCTTCTCCTTCATTATTTTTATTTTAGTCTCATGTTCTTCAGCAGCATATTTTTTTGGTCACCTGCAAGCTGTGTTTTGTTGCCAGCCCATTCGCACACACTGTCCTGAGTTTCTGTTCTTTTATTTGGTCCCAGTGCTGATGATTTACGTTTTCGTAAATCTGCGGGGTATAATGCCCCCAGTCACCACACTGACTGGTGGAAGCAACAGGCTCCCAAACACTACTTTTACCATAGGTAGAGGGAACAGGTTCCCGAACACTCGATTCTAATCCTTTCCATTCATACAAATTTGCTGAAGCTGGTTCAATGTTAGGGTCTAACTCAATAATAATGTCTTAATGTCTTCCATTATTACATTTTCCTGCACACCCCTGCTGGTCTCTGCTGTGCTATCTTCGGAAGCACCTGTATCTACAACAGCTCTACTCGTAGCACCAGCATTTGCAGGTGCGTCCACATCATCTTCTGCATCGTCATCGAACTGAGAATTGTTTCCAGTTATTCTGGTTCCCAGAATTTCCATTATCGTACAATCAACAGAAATTGACTGCAGAACCATTGGGGGCCCACCTCCAGTGCCTTTTGAATACAGCTTGGCCACTGCAAACTTATTTTTTGTTCTCTTTTTCATATTATCATACTTGCCCCGAAGGACAGTATCTGTCCTCGCAATCTCACCCATTGCGGTATTAAACTCTTGGGCGAGTTTCTTACACGTTTCATTCTTCTGCATGTTGAAATAAAGAGTAGCATATATAAACACGAAAATTAAGTTAGCACCCAGCAAACTCACGCCTATATGGGCTTATTTTCTTCCAGAACTTCCAATTACAAGCATCATTGAACATTATTATTAGCAAATATGTACCTGTTGCTTGTAGTGTCGGATTTCTTGCATTCTAGTACTGCCGAATGCTTTTTCACTAGCTGCAGAAGAAGAGATATTTCCTTAAGGAAAAAATTTGCAGCTCTTTTCTTCGCGTCCATTTCGTTCAAAATAAAGACAATTACTGCTACAGATTTCCAATGGAACGAAAACTGCACCAAGTTGACGGAAGTTGGGTACACAATAAACAACAGCAAAGAGATCATACATCAGCAAAGAGACTCCAGTTCGAATTCATCGTTCTTCAGTTGTTAACGCTATTCCGCTAGTTCAGGCTAGACAACTTTCTTTCCCGAAAGTCTAGCGTTTGTTTACCTGACCTGTCGATTAAATTTGATGAACAACTCGAGTGTGGCTAAACTGAGTTCACATTCTGAACGGAGGTTCGCCGATCTCTAGTTTAAACTACTGCTTGTACAACTGGCCCAGTGCTAAGTTTATGTGACTACATGGATGTATTAAGATGAGTTTCTTTTCTCTTTGCAATGGACCAGGATGTGATTGCATGCTAACTGTTTTCCTGTCTGTTCTCCTCTTTTGTCGTGTAATAGATATTGTAACAAAATAAAAACTTCAAAAATGACCAAAATACTCCTTTAGAGTAAAAAATTTCTTAAGAATAATGTCAAATATTATTTAGTCTCTAGGATTCAAATATTAAGATGTATGTTTCACTAACTTCATTCAGTTTTTTCGCAGGTTAGATGAAGAGTACGCTCACAAAGTAATCAATACAGTTTTCATGTTTGTGTTATTTGTCACTTGGAGAAAATTTCTTGTAGTATAAGAATTAATTTTCATTACAAAAAATCAGTTTTATGATCATTTAAAAAAATTAACTTTAACTTTTGTTTATCATCACAATTGTTAAGATATACATTAATATTTTCTGAGCTTGCAGTAGCCACTATATTCATTTTCCCCCACAGTTCAATTATTTTAAGATATTAAATAGTGTGTGTGGTACTTAATTAAAAACATTTGCTGTGAGTTCATTTAAAATCATGATAAGGGACAAAAGTTACGATATGGTGAATGTGGTGCTTTATTAAAAACTTTTGCTATGTGATAGCCAGAATTCTTGGTCATATGGAGGGTATTAATATTTGATGTATGTTGTGCTTCATTAAAACCTTTTGCTGTTAGATAGCTGGAAATCATGATGAAAAGGGACAAAGGTTATGATATGATGTATGTGGTGCTTCATTAAAACCTTTGCTGTGAGATAGTTGGAAATCATTATGACTAGGCACAAAGGTTACGATATGGTGAATGTGGTGCTTAATGAAAAACTTTTGCTCTGAGAATGCCAGAATTCATGGTCATACAGAGAGTATTTATTGTGACGTCATGGGATTAGACAACCCCATAACGTCACCATCAGCTACGAAAAGAAGCCCACGAACAGAGAGGAGAAGGGTACGCGGCGGAGCGATGGCTTGTAAACGCGCCATCTACCCACAGCTTTTCGAACTCTGACGCCCGAACTAGCGAATAATGTTTTTCCGGGAGGTCACGAAAAGAGGAGAATATTCACCCCTCCAAAAATTTCCCCAGGCGCGAGTTCCATAAGTATCGCGGCGCGCCTCGGAGGAGCTCTCTATGATTGCAGCAGAGACGGCGACTAGACTGAGTTCTGAAGGCGATTGTAACTTGATAGCATAGGAGTTTGTTTTAACTTGGTAGTTAAAAGTTAGCTTGAAAAGCGTATCAACGAAAGTGATGTAATTGAGAAGTGGAGAGCACGAACATTCTTCGCATTAACATTCACAATATTTGAGAGAGCGAATGAAGTGATTGACTTCGAAATAATTTCAAATTTGTTAAATTCGCGCAGAAGGACATTAACTAAATCCAGCATCTCATATTGTACGCTGAGACCTCACACACACACAAAGTGTGGTAGGTAGGCCGAGCATTTAAACCATAACTTCAGCAACATTAATTATTCGAGGCTGGAAGCGCGCACAAACTTGTACGAGGCGCGGCGGAAGAAGGACGATCCCAGGAAGAGCGAAGCGTAGGTGAGAAAGATTTGGACTGGAACGAGAATCGTACGAGTCCGGAGAACGGGAGAAGGGTGTGGAAATTGTAGGCGTAGCGGAGTCCAGAGTTCGAGGGAAGGAAACTGGTAACGTCATGGGACAGCAAGCGGAGACGGGTGGCAACGCGGGGCTGCGAGCGGCAGAAAATCCCCAAGGTTACCTACAGGCGAGCGATGCGGAGCTGTTGAGGTAAAAGAACTGGCAACTTTTATGCGGCGATCAGTTGGGGAAAGAGAATAGCAGTAAATACACGACAATTCGTGTTAAAAGTGGGGGAAAAGTTCAGAATAGGTGGGAGAAGTATTCCGAACGATGTGAGTGGCAGTTTCAAGTTCATTTACTGCGCGTGTTATTGAATTCAAAGAGGCCATACCTTGTACAATTTTACTTAAATAATTCATGATTTTCACATGTTGTACAGTTGATGTTATCCGGAAAAGTCATATTTTATTGTATTGTGTTAAAAGTAATTGCTTTCTGTGATATGTAAAGGGAGCAGATTTAAGTAACGTGTATGTTACGTTTTATTGTTTTTTTCTCTTTAAAGTTCAGTGTTATAGTGAGTGCGAAGCCCAAGGCTAGCACCTGTGAACGGGATACCTTAGAACAAGTGTAAAACTCATTTTCATAGCCGTGCACGGAAAAACTAGAGAATAGAAAGAGTAATATAATGTGGTAGATAAACATTCAGAAAGAGGAATGAGCAAATTGTGAATTGTAATTGGTGAAAGTGTGTTCAGGCAGTCGAGGTGACGCCAATTTTTTGTTTTGCCTTGTTTTCTGTTTTTTTCAGTGACCAACTATTTAAAGTGCATAATCCTATTATATAATTGTGCCACTGTAATTTTTCATTGAATATATGCTCATTTTATTCGTATTTTATCTGATTCATTGTGTCAAGGGTTCAGACCTTTCTCATACCCAAAAGATCCTGCTTCCTGAGAATTTTAAGCTCGCTTCACGAGCATTCGTACTATCACGCTCTCCCCACGTGCTGGAAGGTAATAGGTGGGCGTGTTAGATTATATACAGTGTATTTTAGGTTTAATTAAATACTGCGGTTACTTGGAACGGGGGAGAAATGTTGCGGTCTATTCAGTGTGTCGATAAGTAAACATTTTGTTTGTATTATTGTGCAACTTAAGTTCCTGTATGGGTGTCTGTTATGAGTTTTCTGTATTTGAGTAGTGTCACAACTGGAAAAGGGTTTAGTGGTTTTAGTTGGGCGTTAGTCCCACACTACCCAGGAGTACAGTCCCTCCTGTGTGTCTTATGATTTCCACAATTCCCTCCAAAAAAACCTTTTAAGTAATTTCTTCTTTCTATCATTGAACAAGGAGTGAGAGCAAAATCTTAAGAGTGAACTCCCAAATATTACTCCTAACCAGTGAGTCGCCTTGCAGTGGCTGTGTTGTATCTGGAAATTTGAGTTTTTTTTTTTTTTTTTTTTGAGAATGTGTATTGAGGTGTATGAATGCAGTTTTAAATATTAACAAGTTTTATAAATCACTGTTTTTTTTTATTTTGTCGTAATCCAGGCCCTGGACATTTAAATGTGGAATATACAAATGCTGACAACAAAAGTTTCTTTTGTTATCTACATAATTGAATGGATTGTTTTAGTTAATTTTTGACTTTGATTTTTTTAATTAACTTTGCTTTCTAATACAAAACGTTTTTAAAGATTGTAGATCATAAGCAACCCAACTAGTTAAATTTAATGTTCAACAATCTGGATTACCATTAATTTTCTTTCAAATATCCCCAGCTCCTTTCAGTAATTCGTATTTGGCGGGTATCTCTGAAATTCGAATTCGGTGGGCTTTCTCGCGTAGCGACCCATCGGGAGCGCTACCATCGCACGACAGTAGAGCGCTCTGGAGGTATTCGCAAGAACGTAGAAGCTGGACATCTTGGTGTTAATTTGTGATACTACACCACAATCTAATAACACAGTCCCGCAGCTCTGTGCTTTTTTTAACGCTGAAAATTGGCCCTACCACAATCTTCTACAGTTTAACACATAAAGACGGCGGGCGACCAAACATTCTTTTTTCTGGTTCCGATCGCCGTTCGAGCAATAACTTCGACTTAAAAGTTCAGCGAGAGATAAAGTAGGAGTTGTTGGACGTCAGAGAGACGTTATGTGTAGTCACGAAGTTATTAGATGTTTTGCCAGAGGAGAATTTGTCGGCTGTCGAGGACGCGAGCAAGTGATACGAATTAAATAGTTAAAAATTAGTCAGTGGTCAGCAAAGAAGGGACGGTAATTTGCATGGTGAAGATGCATTTACTTTCGATTAGAGGCGCTGAGTAGATCGTGATATCTAGTGCGATGCGTACGCCCGAAGTAAGCAAATACGCAATTATTCAATAAGTTGTGACGTGCAAGGGACATTCGCACGCGGGTGTGAACGAAACGACGGGGCAACAAAGACACAGACGAGGACGGGAGGCGCCGTGAAAGGAAAGAAACAGACGAGGACGTGAGGCACTGTGAGAGGAAGAAAGAAGCAGACGAGGACGTGAGGCGCCGTGAGAGGAAGGGGGAAGAAGACGGGAGTGACGAAGGAGCCTAGGAATTGCCAGACGAGGACGTGAGGTGAAACGGCACGCGCCGCAGCCGAGGGCAGCTGGCATCAGAAGGCATCGAACGCTGGGGGAATGCAGAGTTCAGGAAAAAATTGCAACATTTTTGTGAATATTTGGAATATGTTTAGTATTATGAAATACTAAAATCAGCTTCCCTTCCCCGAGCGCGCCTTTGCTGGTGGAGCGCTGCGTGGCCTTGCGTGGCGGACAGTTACATTCAAAATATCCGTTAAACACGAGACGCAAAAAAATCACAATTACCTACTCAAAAAATGCTAATCTGACATATGACAATATGTATGTCATTGAATTCCTCTTTTTACGCTCGTCAGGATATATTGAAAATATTTGCATTGTTTCATTCGAAAAAAACAAAGTTACCTCAAATATATCGTAAAATACAAGTTATAAAATATAAATAAATATACCGATCAATTAGCCCCATTCCCTCATGCACTTTCGTGAAAACTGCATTGCAACAACTTGAACCGTTCAAAAGTTACAGTAGGTGCTAAAGTTACTTGATTCACCCTGTCTGTCTCTCTCTTTATATATATATATATATATATATATATATATATATATATATATATATATATAGAGAGAGAGAGAGAGAGAGAGAGAGATATACAAAATTTTCTCTACTTTAATATCTTGCAAAGATCTTAGCGTCCGGCTTGCTGGGTCAATGGGTCACGATATATTATAATCCTTATTACCTTTATAATAGATTATAGGAACCGCTGACTATACAGCGCAGCTGGAAATCTGAAATAGAATGATTCTAATTCCTAGTTCATTACTGTTTGGATTGACTAAATGAAAGATCACTTTCTTTTCTAAAGAACAAAATTTAACAAAGTTTATTGTTACCTTTTTGCAAACAATATAGTGAATTTATTACATGATTTTAATGTTAGGCCTTTGATCAAGATATCTTTGAATTTAGAATTTTATACCGCGGTTAACTTATCTATTCTTCGTTGATGTCCCTCGAAGACTTCTCAGTCGAAATATCTTGCGAGCTTGCCGTAGTCCAAAGTTCCAAGAAATCCTCTTCTGCTCCTATCCAAGATGGTGTCAAACTATCAAAATTATCAGTCCTGATTACGTCCTATGACATAGTCCCGAAACCTATAACTCGATTACCACTCCCGACGAAGTCCCCATTTATGCATCAATATTACTTTCACATGCAATATCTGCAATATTATTTGCTGTCCTTCAAATTTCACAATCTGATAACCCGACTCTGACTATCTGCACTACCTCGCTCCCTCTTACGACCCACGATCCGTTCAGACACGCGATGCCGGTCAGAATCAATTCTTCTTGCATGATTCACCCCTCGAAGCTTCCTATTAAACTCCCTTCTTTTTTTTCATAACATTTGACCGTCCTTCTCTCACCCAGCCAATCCATGCGTTCGTTATATTTTGATGTATCTAACCTTTCGATCGTCTAAACTTCTTAATGCATATTCCACCATATTGTCTTCAAATAAATGTTAGTTTATATTCATGTGACATATCGGTATGTCACAGCTTCCCCTCTCCAAGCGTCATTTGGTTTGCTACAACCTAACTAAATGACAAGACTAAAACTGAACACTTTCTTCTTGCTTCTTCACACTAAACGACATTAACACTTTACACTTTGCACTGCACTAGGTCTTGTTTCTTGCTGCCTTAAAACTATTTACATTTTCCTTTCGGAATGTGCCAACAATAACCATTTCACCAGGTATTCTAATAACCGTATCTGCCTAATATTTGCTCCCCATTAACTTCATTGAATACACATACACATTAAATTAAACTCCCTACACAAACTGACAAAATACACATAACAACAAAACAATAACAAAAGAAAAACTATTACTCCTAATATTTACAACTATTTACAAATCTCTGTCATGACCAGAATATTTAATCATGCGTGTCGTCCCTCATATACGGCTTCATGTTCCTGTAGTTATATATTCCCATTTGTCGTCCGTTTTCATCATTCAAAATCGCAGCATTCTTGCTTAATACTTTACAAATTCGGTACGGACCTTTATACAACGGGAAAAATTTATAAAATAGCTTCTTATCCGCTGACGACACTTGGTACTCTAATTAACACTTCATCACCCTCCTTATACTCGCCTCGAAAGCATTGCTTCTGTTTTAGCTTTCTTTTGGCTGCTGCTTCCCTCAAATTGTCATAAATTATTCGCGTATCTCTCACATCATCTGGGATCCCACTTATATCTGGTGGTATCCTAATCCTTCGAAACGGATCATTTTTTTCTTTCCTACCCATGTGGACCTCTATAGGCGTGCTTCGCGTGCTCCCATGCGGAACATTATTCAAAACGTAGTTCAATACTGGAACGGCCTCCATCCATCAGTTATGGCTTTCCGAAATGTAGACTCTAAATAAACGCGAAATCTCCTTCATAATTCTTTCGCTGGTGTTAGCTTGAGGATTCCGTACCGTCGTGTAACATATTTGGATACCAATTCTTCCCATGTCTTGTTCCCATTTTCCACTAGTAAATTGCGTCCCCAGATCACTAATAATTTTTTTAGGTATACCGAATTCTTCAAAAAAATTTGTGGCATTGCGTAATGCAACTCTGTGCATTCGCCTTTCTAATGGGATATAATTTTGTGATTTTAGAAAAAACATCCATTATTACTAACAAATATTGATTCCCAAATTTGGATTTCGGCATTGGTCCATAATGATCCACAGCGTATATTTCCTTAGTTGACGTAGGTATTATCGCTTTGCTGCTCCCCTCATACCTTTTATTGGGCTGTTTAGTTTTCTGACAGACGTCACACTTACTGATTTGCTTACGGATTTGTCGCCCCATGCCTTTCCAATAGCATTTTGATCTTAGTATTACTTCGATTTTGTTACATCCAAAGTGGCCGAAATGTTGATGCGTAGATAGAATCAGTTCTCGCCTATGCGCTTCTGGTATCCAAATTTGATACTGCGTCCCTCGTTTCCTAATCCGATGTAATAATACCCCCTCGTACATCTTCCACATTGAAAATTTCGGATCATCCTGCCATCGGTCGTTATCCTCCGCCGAAAAATGCTCAATTATTTGCCTCCCCACAGGATCCTCTCTTTGAATTTTCGCTAATTCCTCCTTCGTCCATTTCGGTCATATTTCCATTAACTGGATAGCATTAATATCGGGTTCCACACTACCTTCCTTTTCCTTTATCCTGATTCTCGATAAATAATCGGGCAAAACGTTATCACGGCCTTCACAATATTGGATGTTAAAATCAAATTGTTGAAGCCATAGTGACCATCTCAACAATCTATCGTTATTCAAATGACTTCTCATTAAGAAAATTAGGGCCTTGTGGTCCGTAATGACGGTAAATGGTCGTCCAATTAATATAGCCCGTAATTTCTGCGTAGCCCACACAATTCCTAAAGCTTCCCGTTCACTGGTAGTAAAAAGTCGTTCGCCAAGGGTCAAAACACGACTTTCTAGGGCGATTATTCTCTGCTTATTCTTTTCGTCGAATTGGAACAACACAGCTCCCATGGCAAATCCACTACTATCCACTTGTAGATACATTCTTTTGTCGAAATCTGGATAACTGATCAAAAATGTCTTCTCAAATAGTTCTTTTAATTTTTTAAACGCCTCTTGACATTTTGCATCCCACGCCCATTTCCTCCCCTTCTTTAGCAATTCTATTATTGGGTGTATAATTTCTGAATAACCTTTGCAGAACCGGGAATAATAATTGCACACCCCAATCAATCTTCTAACTTCCCTTACATTCCGAGGTCGTGGAAAATTCTTAATCAATTCTTTCTTTTTATCTTGCATCTACATTCCTTGATCCGATATGACGTGCCCCATAAATTTTATATTCCTCCTCCCGAATTGGCATTTTCCAATATTTAATTTTAAATTATACTTCCGAAAGATTTCGAATAGTTTTTTCAACTTCTTTAAATGTTCAAACATATTGGTAGAGAATAACACAATATCGTCGACGTACATGAGAGTAGTTTCCTTTAGCTCATCCGGTATTACATCGTCCAAATAACTGATTAAAGCTGCGCCACTATTCTTTAATCCAAAGGCCATCCTCTGAAAACTATACGTATTGCCTTCAAATGAAAAACTGACAAATTTTTGCGATTCTGGGTGTAGTCCAATTTGCCAGTACGACGCAGTAAAATCCAGTCCCGTGAATATCCGAGCTCCTTTTACCTTCCACATCATTTCATCTAATTTCGGCGGTTTTTCATGACGAGCGATGGTCTTGCTATTGAGTTTCCTAGCATCCACACAAAATCTGATCTTATTGTCTTTCTTACGAACTATCACTATTGGGCTTACATACGGTGTCATCGATTTTTTTATTATACCATCCTCAAGCATCGTGTTTATTTGTTTACGTACTTCGCTTTTATATACATGGGGGATTGGATATTGTTTCAGATTAAAAGGTTCCTCATCCATCAATTCAATTTTAAATTGATATCCCTTTACCGGCTCCCTTGAACTTCCAAAAATATCTTTATATTCATTGACTAACATTTCAATTCTTCACTAGCATCTATTCCGTTTTCGTCGACCGCGCCCTCTGCTGCCGCGTGGATCTGGTCCCTGGTCTCTTCAATTTGTTCCGCAATATCGCAAATACACATATCTTCGCCCTCCTGGTCTTTGATCCCTAAACAATGTTGTTGCCCTTTGTCACCTCGTAACAATATACTCCTGTTACCTATGTCGACCTTGGCGTCATACATTTTAGGCCATCAATCCCCAAAATAATTGGACGAATCAAATTCTTCACTACAATTGCCGGAAACTGAATTGTCATCCCTTGGACTTCCACTTCCACCCAAATTTGCCGACTTCTCGTTTCGATGCGCCTTCCATTAGCTGTCCGAATATCCAAACTCCTAGTGGGTAGCTCCTCAATTTTATTTCCCTTTTTCTTTAACTGCTCATATAATTTTTCCGACACTGCACAAACATTAGCACCTGTGTCAATTAAAATGTCTACAGGTATATTCCGAAATATCCCCTTCAAAATTAAACACGTGCTATTCTCCGCCCGTTCGTCCGTATCTTCCCTTAATAAATCTTCCGCCGATACTTCAATGCTGTTCAACTCCTTAAGAACCATCACGCCCTCATTATCATCGTTCGAAGTATCCCGCCCATTTACTTCGAACACTGGGAGTTTTCCTGTTCAATCGCATTAATTTCCACATGTTCCCGTTTATTGTCCTCTTTGAACCTCCGCGGATACCCGTTTCCTGTCTTTTTATTTTCCATTTTAGTACTATTTCCCCTGTCATCCTTTCTTTCTGAGCTATAATTTCCTTGGCGGTTGTAATTATTCATTGTTTTTCCCGTTCCATTGTTATTCTCGTTCCTGCTTTCATTATATTGATACCCGTTACTACGATCATAATCACTATTCAATGTCTGGTCGAATCGACTTAAACGTTCGACCAGATCCTCAGAATCAATAGGCATGGAGTTCCACAATAAATTTTGGATATTTACAGGCAACTGACGAATAATAATTCTAATTAATTCATTGCTATCCATTCTGTCTTCGCATGCCTTGAATGCTGCTATTTTACGTGTTGCGAAGTCACACATATTCTCGGCTCCACCCTTCTTATACCTTTCACTCATTAATTTGTATTTTAGATCAAACTTGTGGCTTTCGTTTCAATATCTTTTTAAGAATTTATCCTTCCATTCCTTATAATTAGTCGGTTCCGGTACTAAAGAGGTCAACCAATGATGTGCCTTGGACGACATGGCTTGTTCTACTATATGCAATTTTAATCTTTCGGGGATATTATTTATCATAAAATAATTCTCTAATTTTGAAATAAACGACCACGGTTGTTCTTTCATATCACCATGAAATTTTAGGTGGCTTGGTATTACAAGCGCCGATGCATTCATTGCTATATTTCCCTGCGAACGTATGAATTCGTTTTCTAACTGTTCAATCTTGTCCTTAATGTCCGACATGTATTTCCCAGATTCAGATTCTTGCACCATTTTAATGTTTCTAAGTCCCTCCTGTATTCGTTTTTCTAATTTACTATCCGAATTAACTAAGTTAGATTCTATGTTTTCAATTTTTTCGCCATGTTGAAGCGACATTGCGTTTAAGTTATCTACACGCGATTCGACGATTGTCAACTTTTCGCATTGTTGGTCATGTAAATGTCCCAATGTCACAACGCTCTCCTGTAAATTATTAACTTTGGAATTAATTTTGTCGCCAAATTCTTTTAATTCCCTCTGCATTTGATCGACTTGATTATTAAAAGACTCAATTTTACAATGAATAATGTTGAATTCAGCCGATGTATCCACCCGTAATTGCACTATTTCCTCGTGTATTTCCTGACGAAAATTCTTCAATTCTAATGACATTTTCGATGTCATTCCTTCCAATTTAGCGTTATTTTTTTCAAATTTAGTATTAATATCTGAAGTAATTCCCTCTAATTTAGTATTCATATCTGAAGTAATTCCCTCTAATTTAGTATTATTATGCTCAAGTTTTGCGTTCATTTCTGCTAACATTTTAAGAATTAAATTATTAGGGTCCATATTTCCTAACGGTGCAGCCATTATTTCCTTTCTTGTGGTTCAATCTCAATAATTTCACGCGAGATTTCTCCCTCGGGATTAGTATTAGCAGACGCCATATCATCTACATTAACATTCTCCATACGCAATTTTTTGCTCCTAGTATCCATTTTGAATTCTAATACAAATTAAAATCTCTGTGTTAAATTATTTTAAAATCACACCAATGAAATGGTCTTGGCTCTTTCTTATAATTAACAATTAATTTCAAATGTCAATCCATAAATTTCAGATTCCTTTTGGATCACTTTATTATAATTTATAAGACTAATTTTATCCGTGTCACCAATTGTTATAAATTATAACAAATTATGCATCACGTTGGCGCGCCATTTTGAGATATACAAATTTTCTCTCTACATTAATTTCTCGCAAAGATCTTAGCGTCCAGCTTGCTGGGTCAATGGGTCACGATATATTATAATCCTTATTACCTTTACAATGGATTATAGGATCCGCAGACTATACAGCGCTGCTGGGAATCTGAAATAGAATGATTCTAATTCCTAGTTCATTACTGTTTGGATTGACTAAATGAAAAATCACTTTCTTTTCTAAAGAACAAAATTTAACAAAGTTTATTGTTACCTTTTTGCAAACAATATAGTGAATTTAATAAATGATTTTGATGTTAGGCCTTTTATTAAGATATCTTTGAATTTAGAGTTTTATACCGCAGTTAACTTATCTATTCTTCGTTGATGTCCCTCGAAGACTTCTCAGTCGAAATATCTTGCGAGCTTGCCGTAGTCCAAAGTTCCAAGAAATCCTCTTCTGCCCCTATCCAAACTGGTCTCAAACTATCAAAATTATCAGTCCCGATTACGTCCTATGACATAGTCCCGAAATCTATAACTCAATCACCACTCCCGACAAAGTTCCAATTTATGCATCAATATTACTTCCACATGCAATATCTGCAATATTATTTACTGTCCTTAAACTTTCACGATCTGAAAACCCGACTCTGACTATCTGCACTCCACTCGCTCTCTCTGACGACCTACGATCCGTTCAGACACGCGATACCGGTCAGAATGAAATCTTCCTGCATGATTCACCCCTCGAAGCTTCGTATTAAACTCCCTTCTTTTTTTTCATAACATTTGACCGTCCTTCTCTCACCCAGCCAATCCATGCGTTCGTTATATTTTGGTGTAGCTGACCTTTCGATCGTCTAAACTTCTTAATGCATATTCCACCATATAGTCTTCAAATAAATGTTAGTTTATATTCATGTGACATATCGGTATGTCACAATATATATATATATATATATATATATATATATATATATATATATATATATATATATATATTAATTAGAAAACTATGTTATGCTGATTGTTTGTAATCTATTTGTAATCTGTCATCGTATGTTTGTAGTTCACTTAGTCTCCCTGCATATTGTAAACCACATCCCAGGTCTCATGTGCATTATAACACGAGTTCTAAATTAGAATTTCAGAAGCATCCCTCGTAAGTAATTCTGTCAGCGCCCGTGAATATATGAACCTATTTCCTGATTCCAGTGGATGGAAACGCCCTCGTTGGCTGTAACCAGAGGTGCGCGTACGCGTTTCCCTTTAAGACGCGCGTGCCTGCCCGGCTGCGGTGGGGGCGGGGCACGTAGACAACACTAAGCGGCGACCTCTCCCGTCGCGGGGCTGCCATAAATCCCGATCCCGTTGGCGCACCCTGGCGGCGAAGGCGAAGGCATGCCGGCGAAAGCCGAGACACGACGGCGACGCTGCGATGGCAACAACCTGGGCGTTGGGGGGGGGGGGTGCGGCGCGGCGCACAGTGTCGCAGGCGCTCAAAATGGTTGTAGGTTGGCTGCTTGGTAGTGATTTCGGGCACGTCAACTACTGAGGTCATTAGTCCCGTAAGTGTAATGCATGTTTCTCCTCTGGAAGTGACGGTGATCTTCCCCCGCCAGATGGCGAGATCCGGCGCCGACCTACCGTCTTCTAGCAGGATTCTCCCCAACCAGGAATCTTCCACCAGCGGGGCTCCGCCCCAGCCGAGACAAGCCTGTCTTCTGGCATGTGTGATAGTGTAGTGCTTGGGAGTGTCAGTGTGTATTGGGAGCAAGGAACATGGAAGACCAAGGAAAAATCGCGCGCGTTGTCCGCGGCCAATTTATTGGGGGTGTAACGTCGTAGACTCTCTCATCCCTTTATGAGACACGGTCCCGATGACCGTGACAACAGATTACCATGGTGCGTATCAACATATGAAAGTTGTTATTAGAATCATCATCTGTTTTCCGCAAACGACACGCGGATGATATACGCTCTGTACAATATTAAGCTATCCTTGCATATTATGTACAAATTAAATGTACATGTTTGAGAATCCTGTCGTCTTTACTCATCAGGACGCTACAGGGGTACTTCTCCGACATTCACCTGGTGTTGGTCGAAACCACGGAAAACTACCGAGCAGAGCAGCGGGCCTCTAGAATTCTCTTCCAGAAAGCGACTGATTTCGACCTAGCTGACAAGCTAGTGTCGAAAATCTTGCCACTGTCTGGACTCGAACCTACGACTTACGTTCAGAGGCACGTAAGTGACATCAGTTGATGCATGCAAAATGGTTGTCGAATCCTAGAAACGTTACTAGGAAAAATGTCGACGCCTATTTTGATAAAGGAATTTTGGTACATGATTGTGAAAGCCAACGAGTGAGATATACTACATAGAGTGGCAGAAGCGCCGTCGTCTATGCAGCAAATTGAAGCCATGTTTTTTAGATTAGACATAGATATAAGATCTGATACAAACAACACGTCGATTCAGTATAACAGTTCTATACACCACCTTCAGGCCACGACTCATATGTTTTCAATGGCGGCCCCTGATTCTGCGAGCGTCCACAACCAGCGCTGAAACTATAGGGTCGGCAATTCTATGTAGTAGCCGTTTCTAACTCGTTGGTGAAAGCACAAGTGCCAATAGTACGGGCTCAGTTAACGTGCAGCGACTCAGGAGAAATAGCAGTGCTATTGCGCAACAATTAGTAGAGTAGGAGTATTTTTGTGAATTTTTAAAAAATTAATTAAAGTCCCTTCTGTAAGTACTTTACAAGAATTTTACATTAACCTCTTGAAGATCTAGCTAGTCCGTTTTGGAAGTAAAAATTTAGGTAATATTTCCATTAACTCAGAGGTTGTGTAGTATAACATCTTATAACTCCTGCAAGTGGAAGCTAGTTTTTATGTTAATAAATTATTTCACGAAAAAAACGAGAATTATTTATGGATCGGATATTAATTACTGTTATTTCAAGAACCTTTGTTACTGTACGCTGCAGCTGTGGGAGAGAGGTAAGAAGTGGAGAGGGAGAGGAGGCGAGACCTGGCCTGGTGAGGCAATGAAGGTTGCAGTTTGTAAGATTGGTAGCGCCTATGAAATATGGTGATGGCTAGATTCGTAGGAATAGATTGAGCGCAAGTATAGAAATAGCTGTTGCTGTATGGCCCGAAGACAGCGACCACTAGTCGCTGTAGTAAGATTGATTTTTTCGTGTTTCCGGGCGCGTCAACAACTTTGCTCATTAGTCCCGTTAGTGTAGTGCATTTTTTCTCTCGGGAGATGGCGGTGATTCCCCCCCCCTGGATGGCGAGATCCGGCGCCGACCTACCGTCGGCTAGTGGGGTTTCCCCCTAACCAGGACTCTCCCAACAGCGAGGTACCGCCTCAACCGGGACAAGCTCTAAGCTCCCGACCGGTCTCCCGGAATATGTGATAGTGTAGTGCATGTTAGTGTAAGTGTGTGTGTAAGGGAAGAGGATAGGACAAGGAAATGAAAGACAGATCGCGCGCGGTCTGTGGCCCGTTTGTTAGGGTACTGCTCTGGCATTCGCCTAGTGTTGATCAGAGAAACCACGGAAAACTACCGATCAGAGCAGCCGGCCGCTAGAATTCTCCTCCAGCGACTGAATTTGACCTATCTGAAAAGCTAGTGTCGAAAACCCTCCGCCGTCAGGTCTCGAACCTAGGACCTCCCGGTCAGAGGCGTTGCAGTGACATCAGTTGATGCACTGAGCTACCGCTCCCGGTCCCCGTTGTTGTAAGTAACGTAGTAGTAACGCAACTAGTACTAACTATAATATGTGTGATTAATATATGTTAATTGTTGCTCGTAAGTGAGGTTTGAGGCTAATTCTGGAATATTTTTTTGTGATATATTAACTATTTGAAACCCGAAATATATGTGAGATTTCTTTGCCAAAGAACTCAGAAGTTTTGGTTACACCAGTCAGATGTCCAGGGTGTGTGCAAAAGAATTCACTCTCAGCTGAATATATTTGTGCGCGTTTTGCAAGTCCCTTTCCCATAAAAATTACAAAAGGAGGGAAAAGGGAAACTAGTGGGGCAGGTGGCGCGACGCTCTGTAGTTCGCGAGAGCCAGCACGAAAAAAACGCCAAAAAGGTGGTGCAGTTTGGAGGGCTATTAAGCGCGGGTGGGAAGGGAGCTGTGACGTCGGTGACCACCGATCATCGGCGATGCGCTCCGGTAGTTGCTAATGCGTTACTTAATGCACCCGACGGCCCGCCGACTGTTTCGAAATGGGTTTAATTCGCGGGACGTTGGTTAGTTCCTCGCGATCACTGTTGCGTGAAGATTGAACGCGGAAATATTGGATTCAAATGCATTGTTTTTGTTTACATTTTTAGTATTTGCGTGCGAAATGCGTTTTAAAAATTGAAGGTTGTGATGTGAAGTCTTTGTGAATTTTTTACTGGGAATATAATACATGATCATTTGTGTTTAGTGCAGCTCAAAAATATCTAACTTAACTATGCATTGAATATGTTCTTATTTTATTGTTTACTGAATAAGCAAACATTAATCGTTTTTATATCAACAATTTTTGTTGAGAAAAGCATCGATTTGAGTCAACGAATATATTGAAATGAGAAGCAGATTTTAAAAAAAGTTTAGGTTTTTGCTTTTTCAACTGATTTTGAAGTGTTTTCTCTTAGGATTCAATTTAAGATATTTTAACAAAATTATCTAATCAATAGTAATAATATTTTAGCCATTATCTCGTTGATACTAATCATTTTGATGAGTATGGATACCTATCTTCCTATTATTAGATATTGTATTCTATTAGGAAACGATTGGTCTTTTATTAACATTTAAAGAGATTATGATTTTATATTTTGTACTCCTTCATTAAAGAGAGTAATATTTTTGTGGCTTGCGATAGTCATATTTTTCCCTAATTCAGATATTTTATTTATCAATACAAATTTTCAAATTATTTTTGAATTAGCACGCTCGCGCACATGTGTATGACACTTAGTTTCATTTCTCTTTACTTACTTTCTATATTTTTAACATACAGAAGGACTCTTTGATGCCCTGTTGTTGTTTTCTCTGCACCTCAGGCTTTACAATCCAATAGGTTATAATTAATCCGTTTGAATGGATTTTCATTTTCAACCAATTATTTAGATATTGTAAACAATTAGTTGGAAAAGAGTTAAAATGTCGACAATCCTCGTCGGTAATAAGTCGCTATTTGGAAGTAATGATGCAAGATGTTTACCGAACGAGTCATGATCGACGTACTACCATCAGTACATTAAATACACAGTAATTTCGAGTCGCCCTTTCAGCTATCTAGAGTTCTAAGAGTATATCTCACCTTCAGTCAATACGCGGAGACGATTGATTGATTGATTTATTGATTGATTCCGGGTATATCATTCCTACGATCATTTCTTTTAGTGTAGTGAATTTTTTATGCCTGGAGATGGCGTTGTTCCTCCCGGTTGCATGGTGAAGTTCGGCGCTGACCTACACGTCGGCATGCCGAGGAACACTCCTTCCAGGTGCCATTGAGGCACCGCCCCAGCCGGGTCGAGCTCGAAGCTTTCGGCCCGTCGCACTAGATATGTGGTGGTATAGTGCATGCAAGAATAAACGTGTGTAATAGAAAAGAATAGGACAAAGAAGAGGAAGTAAAGATGGCGCGCTTTTGTTAGGGTATTGTTCCGGCATTCGCTTGGTATTGAACGGAGAAACAACGGACAACTACTAATAAGAGCAGCCGGCGTTACATTTTCCTCTGATTTCGGCTGCTTTTGATCCAGCTATCTAGCTAGAGCCGAAAATCCTTCATTGTCGGGACTCGAACTCTAGGAGTGGCTGCAGAGACAATGGAGACATCGAGACGGTTGTACAGTTTGTATGTGCAAAGGGACCTACAGATAAGGAACCAAGAAACGATACAGTTAATGACGGAGTCGAGAACCAATCTCTGAGTGATGCATGCAGGAGAACCGGTGCAGCGTCATTCTTTTGTGGCACTTGGCGGCCGCGCCCCCTCCCGCCTTGGGAGCTAAGTGCTGGCCTGTTAACGTTCGTTGCGTGCACGGTCTCGCACGTGCCCTTGTTTACCTGGCGTCGGATCAGCCTTTGCGAGCTTAATGGGTTCATTTCCCAATTTCCATAATACAAACGCTATTTGCATTTATACGTCGTCCTCGGCTTTCCTAGACGGCTTCATGCTAAAACTCTGTACCGGACGCTTCTGCATGGGTAAGTTACTTTGGTGGAGTCGAAAACATGTCAAGTTGTACAATAAGCAGTATTATTTCGCTAGGACGGAATAAAGTTTTCTTATATGTTTTAAATTATCATTTATCAATGTTCACAAATGTATTTCTTTTATTTTTTGATTGATTCAAAATTAAAATTTAAAAAACTAAAACCGTGCTTTTTGATTAATCCAGCATTCAAGAATGATGTATAAATACTTATATAATGATAATTTCATATTTCAATCAAATCAAAAATGCTAACATTCTTTAGATTTTTAAAGAAAAAATGCACTCGGGTATGATGGGATCTGCAACAAATATTTGAAGTGATTCGACAAACAATTACGGCCTTAATTCTAGTTTTTAAGCATGTTCAATACGTACGGAACACATGGAAAAGAGCCAGAATATTATCTTTATGATAACTCAAAAAGATATAACGATTGGTTTATAGTTAAAGAATGTGAACGAACAATGTGACAAACGTCAACTTGTCGTCAACAGTGTCAAAACGTCAACTCAAAACTAAAATTCTGAGTTGAACATATAGATTTCAACCTCACCTACAGAGTCTCGTACTATGTTATATTGAAACGTCGCAAAATATTGCTCGATTTATGTTAACGACCGTGTTGTGCCTGTAGTGACACAACAGGACACGAGTAATAACACTAGGGAACATAACTTTTTTTTCATCCCTCTGAAATGAAAGTAGATGATTTCAAATGAAACAGATCACGCTGATTTCAAAAAGCATAATAAAAAGTTTCTATTACGCAGGGTTCAATCACACAGATATGAACATATTCAAATAACACATTAAAATAAACAAAATCCTATACTAATTTCCACGTCGTCACTCCGATTATATTTCTGTAAAATATTATGAGCATACTTCATATGCTGTAAGAACTAGTTAAAAATGGAATATGTATATTCGTGCAATAACATTGAAACATCTTGATAGGAGAAATTCCTATTGTATTGCTTAAATATGCTTTTGCGCCTTGTCACTTACTCTTGTTTTCCCTCTCTGACAAGAAACAAGTAATACTCTCCAATCATTACAAGATCCTTACGCCCTTGGTATGTCTTCTTTATTGTAGCAATATCTTCATAAAAATGTTTACCATGTTCATCACTAATATCACCCAAATTCTGCTTGAAGAATTAAGATGGAAGTGATGGTAAGATGGAAAATGAATTTTCGGAGACATTCTATACCTCATATTTTTGTAGCTTTCTAACCATTCTATGACGAATGTTTTATAATTTTCTTCTTTCTTTGTCCCCAGAAGTGCATGAACAACGATTTTAATGAATTGCCAAGCTTCTAACTCAATGTCTCGTAATTTTTCTTCCAATATTTCATCCAACATGAGTTTTATGATTTGCAGACGATGAAAATTCCTTCCTACGATTTTGCACTACTCCTCTGTGGAATATCACTTTGAAACTATATTTTGAAGAACCTATAAACAACTGTTATTCATATGGATTATAGAGAACACACAACTCACTTATTAACCGCCTAATGCCACCACAAAAACCAAAAAGTACCTTCAAGAGCAGAATATTTGGCAAAGGTTTCGTGATTGTTTCTAAACTCTGAATTTGTTATCCCGGCAGCAAGTAGTTTCCATTACGGTAATCTGGATCCTAGCAGTTCAGAGGGATTTTTGGGAGGCGGGAACAAATTCAGGTACCGTGCCAAATCATTTAGGTCTTCCTGCTCTACTAAGTGTAGGCCAGTGTCGGACTTTCCTGGTAAGTAGTTTGGATCTTTTGAAGTGGAGACTTCTGCTTTTGGGAGAAAACACGGCTTTAGTTTCATCACAGTTTTCTTCATGATTTATCGACTATGTTTCTGAGGATACAGGCACTGGTAATTTGTCATTGTGTGATACAAATCACAAGGCAGAAGAATTATGTAGATAATTCATCTGGATATTCCATATATTTTTATCATGAGGAAGTAGCAGACATTAATTTTTTTTGTTGGTATTCTCCACAACATTGGTACAATGGCGAATGACAAGAAATTGAGGTTTGCATACAACCACAACCTAAGGTTTGTTGTACAGGTGACACAACACTGGTGAGCAGCCCACGGTGTGTCCTGATCAGAAACACGACAGCCAAAGGAGAAAGAATTCACAATTTTTGTAATTTCATATATTTCTTTCCTTTGAAGTTTGGATGTACAGAAAATCTTCCACAAGTAACAGAAGTTATTAGCACACTTTCGTTGTGAAATGACGATTTGCATTTTATCGAATCGATTCAATTTAACAGATCATGTGGCGGATTTCACTTTATAAATCCCACAAAACGGTAATTAATGTTTTAATGTATTTGAGGCATAGGCATACCGGACACAAACTCCACGCGTCCTGCGGGTACAGTTCAGCATAACACCGACTGAACAGTTGTATACTTGCGATAAGATAAGGGGTTAAAATAATTCCTTTAGGTGACTGATGCGCAGAAGGAAATATTAGGGTGCACATGACTTGTTTTCAAAACCCAAGGCCTAATAAGACCACGGAAACCTATTCGTAATTGAGCGCGACTACCGGACGCGAATATAAAATCGGCAGTCTTCGAATACAGAAAGGAAAAAACAAAACACAAAAGCCTAATTTTGTTGATATCTCATGAAAGTGACATAGCTAAACTGAACAAATATTTTATTTTTAAATAGATTTTATTGTTATTAATTCTATATATTTTAAAGGTGCAATGTATTTGCATTAATAGCATAGTACGATATGATACGGTACATTTCATAATTGTGACGTGATATGTCGTTTTTATTCTGTCATTCGTAATCTATGTATAACATTGAGTACGTTGCGCCCTCTTCGTGGAGGTAAAAATCTAGTTCCCTCGTGAAATCGATCTATTAGTCTTGCTTTTCTCTAGTGTCCTACGTTTGGCCCGGTGTATAAACTTGTAATTTGTAACGAACTGTCATAAGTTTTAAAATAAATATTACTATTTGAACTCTTAGAAATACTTCGTACATTTTAAATAGTAATTGTTTAAAAGTAAAAATAAATTCATACTTCAACTTCAAACGTTTCTGACAACCTGTACCACGGAACAGATGTACCTTCCAAAAATGAAACACAAGGTCCAATAATGTATCGTTTTGTTGATTGTGTCATGAAGCCTAGGACAGGCGTGGCCATTTTTGTTTCCGTGCCAGGTTAAAAAGAATTCTTTTTCACAGGATGGACAAAATATTCAAACTAAAGAATATTAAATACAAAAAATGATTGGTTTCAGTTAACAAAATTGTATAATGCAATTTTTTTAAATAAATGAATAAGTTTAATTACTCATTTACTAATTTTTAAAAAAATATTATAGTGGACATTATAAATTTATTACGCGGGTCGTATATTTGCCATGCCTGACCCACAGCAATCCGTTTCCTATTCAAGCCCAATGGCAAAGTATCATTTGTGATTGAAGCTTAATGTGCGTTGCGGTTGCATGTGCGCATTTGTTCCTGCAATCTGCGAAATTCCCTAATACATCGTCTTAATTCTCATTGATGCACCATTGGAGGGACGGTGTAATTCCCCCACCTATCAATAGCTCTCTAACTAAGTTTTGGTCGATAGTATCTCACAAATCATATAAAACCAACATTAGTCCATTGCGTTGTGTTATTTGTGGCAAAAGAGATTTCAAGTTACTACTACAATCTTCCTGATTGTGCGAAGACGTGTGGAATAGGGGAACATTTGGTCCCATGTAATTAACTGGATTCAGAACGATGTGAGTTTTTCATTGCCTCGCCTGTATGATTTGCTTAGGGTCCGCTTATTTCATGTTTCAGTTATCGCTCTTAAGCTTACTGCTAAAATTGTCGGAGTATTCGAGATTAAATATAACTGGAGTGACCGTAATAATTGCACTTAAGACACCATTTATTATTATAAGTCAAACTGCACTTATTTTTATTAGTACAAATATCATACTAACAAATTTTCCTTATGGAGTACAGATCGAAGTACTTATCAAACCATCAACTCCCATGCTCTTACAAAAAAAATTAAAAGTTTTCTAACTAACCTGGATTTGTTGTAAGAGTTAATAACACATTAGATTCAAATAATATTGTGGGAGAAGTAAATGGAATAAATAATTTTACTCATGTAATTAATTTATTCACAAATTCCCTACATCAATCCCCTATATCCTCCTATCTCAAACACCGGATATCCCCTATTTATCAGTTATCATAATATTCTAATTGCACGAGTACTTCAAAACTATGTAAATCTATATCTCAAGTGAGCGAACAACAGGGGTAGTATTAAATCTAACTATAAGTTATCAGTCAAGGATATTTACCCCGTGCGATCACAATTCTCACCCACAGTTGAAAGGGTATAAGGCGGTGAAAAGTGTCCCCAAACCAAATCGATAATCGCAATGCTCATATGAAAGAGAGTACAAAATGACGTAGATTCACAAAATATCAGCATTCTAGGGCAATCTGTTGCAGAGATACGAGAAACGTGTTTTGCATGTTTTATTTTTTTCTTAGCTTCTATTGCACATAACAGG
This sequence comes from Teleogryllus occipitalis, assembly GCA_011170035.1. Classification (NCBI taxonomy): domain Eukaryota; kingdom Metazoa; phylum Arthropoda; class Insecta; order Orthoptera; family Gryllidae; genus Teleogryllus; species Teleogryllus occipitalis. The sequence continues at coordinate 222,582 of BLKR01000844.1, read as the reverse complement.
CTAAAAAAGTTCGCAGAGACGGGGAAACATTGTTTAATTTGAAGGAATTTTTGTCAAAGAATTTTGAAGCCAAAAAGCGTATAGAAAATAAATAAATTTTTGAAATTCATTTTGAATGTGATAACTTTGGAGTAATGTCTCAATTTTCCCTCTTAAAATGGGTCTTATGTCATTCTATAACATGTATTTTTTGCAGATTTTTAAACAATGTGGACGGTAGTGACAAATAATTAAAATCCGTTTTTTTTAGTTTAAACGTTTGAAATTTGCGCCTAAATATAATTGAAAAAAAAAACACGTTTAAACCGATATTTAAACACAGATTTAAACACGACATATAAACTCGAAATCTTATAGATGTTACATCGATTATGAATCTAACTCAATCGGAATATCCTTGGTGGAAAGCGATGGGTGGCCTCTTGCGCATCTTCAGTCAATGAACTTCAGGCATCGGTGTGAGTCATAATATTAGTGTGAATTTCAAATACCAAAATTATCACAGTGACAAGTCATTGAAACAGATACAGATAAGTACTTTTTTAATATTACATCTTTTATTTCAATTACCCTCTCATCGTGTTACTTTTGGTTAATTACTGTTGAAAATTGTCCATTTATGGTACTTACAAAATGTTTCTCAACATTTCTTGCTCTTCATGGAATATGGCGGCGGACGTCTGGTCTCGCTTTTCAAACGAAGTGGTCGCATGGTTCCTAACGGAAACTGGTGCTGTGCAGAACGAGAAAAAATCGGCGCATCGGAGGAGCCCACCCATCTCTTTCCACCATGGGAATATCGAGAGGGAAACGATATTGTCAACGTGCGAACAGAACATCCTCGGATGCTGCTTCCACATAGCTGGGTTCATTTAAACACACATTTGGCATACGCTAGTTAGTTGGCGAAAAGTGTTAAACATATTTTTGAAATAAATGTTGAAAAACAGAAATTTTTAATCGACTGTATATAAACTAATGCGTGATCCCAGTTATTGAAGAAAGTGACAATGATTAATTGTCTATAATTGTATACTTGTTAATGATTAATAAATCTACAACTAAGTAATTAGATTTTTATTATAAACATAAATGATTAATATACCTAAAACCGAATAATTTTATTTATATCAGAAACAAAACATAAATCAAAAAACAAAAGGGGTTTGATGGTTTTATTTCTATTGAGTAATGATTAGCCTGAAAACCTCAATAATGATGCGACGAAGAAAAAAAATACAACTTGTTAAATTATTTCCCTTGATAAATATTAGATCATTCTTAAATGAGCTCGTAGCACGAGCCTGCTTGTGGCACAGCGAAATCGCTTGCCTTTCACCACTGAGGTCCGGGTTCGATTCCCGTCGAATCTCCTGTTAAATTTGTTCCAACAAAACGAGTTTGGCTGCTTCACAAGGGCTAGTCCAATCCCTGTGAAGTGTCCTAAACCCTACCCCTAGTGACGTGACATGACTTTAAAAAAGGTAATGGAGGATTACTCCCGCGCAAATTAATGGAGGATTACTCCCCAGCGCAAAGCGCACAACGCCCTTAAGGGGCTTGAGACGCGTTGTGTCAATTTGTAGACGCAACTAATTAAAAAAGAAAAGAAAAAGTGAACTGTCACCTCTTCATGTATTGTAGTGCAAGTAATTTAGACATGCGGTTATGGTGTGTGCATAATCGTGTCCAGATGTTTGCTGACCACCATGACGTAAATAGTCCCAGTTCATATGAACAATTTGGTTCACAATTTTTATCACTTCACAATGTGCCTTTCAACGTCGGAAAGTCAGCATCTTTCTTCCCATTGCATTAGCTCACGGTTCCCCGAACGTCACTTTAGATCTTCCTGATGATCATTTCCTTTCCTGATGATCTCTCTCCTCTTCCATTTAATTTGACTTCCAAATGAGAAATATATAACTTATTCGTTAAATTACAAATCCACAAAAGTGTTCTGATTAATACGAAAGTGATCATAACATAAATTATTAAAACGCTTAGTTTCTGATAACTCTTATTTTGAAACTGATTTCACTTCCTTAAAGGTTGGATTTGGTTCATCGAAGTGTTTATGAAATCTGAAACGTTCAAGTTATTAATTTAACTGTAGTATTATAAATTTATTCCATTTTCAACATTAATATAGAATATTACTTGTTTGTGGGTATTTATTTTATGTTTTCTTCTAAATTGCAACGCTTTCTTAACGAGCGAACATGTCATACACTATCCATTAGTCATCTCTTTGAAATGCATAGTGTGTTCATTACATCAAATTTTATTGGAATCAACAAATTCAGTATTTCTATCCAATAAATTTGCAAAGCGAGGGCATATCATACGAGTACGAGTAATTAAAACTAATGAAAATGTTGGTATGGAATCTTTTTTTATTGAGCTTCATAAACCATTGGAAAAATGTTAAATTTTATAAATGATTGTGTGTAAATCGCTTCAGTATTCGACCTATTTATCTGTTTATCAGATTATTGTGTATAGGATGTTTAGTGCAGGTAAATAAATGTCACTAATGTTTATGTTAAAATGATATAACATGGAATTGTAACAATGAATTACCACGACTACGATAAGTTTTTATTTGGGAAGTGTCCATCGATACTATTCGACGTGTAAGAAAATGTACTTTTAAATTCCGTAGTGGCAGCAGAGTTATTGTGTTAGTCCATGATTATTCATTCAGGGTAGTGGAGGTATCAACAACTAACTACTTTGTGGTTGATACACCCACTATCCTGAATTATTAATAATATTGCTTTATATTGACAAGAATTTTATTTTTAACCTTTCAATGAATGTGATAGAATGCTTTGTGAATAAGATATGGCACGAACACTTGTGATGATATGATTGGAATCAGGAGCAACTAAAATTGAGTAGTTTGGAATTTCGTTACGAAAGGCAAGGTACATTATTGATCATACACTTTTGGGTGGAAGGGTAGGGACAATTCAAATTTTGTCGTTCATCTTGGCCAATATTTGATGTTACAAGTTCTCACCTTATCCAAACATTTTTCCATTTAAAACGGTAAATTCCTAAAATAAGAAATATTGAAAATATTTCGATAGTCAAATATTTCCAAAATTGCAATGACGAAATACGAAGATGCATTCTTGCTGCCGTTACAAGTACAAAATCACAATATTTATTGCACTGAGAACACCGTTAAAGAGTGTATGAATTGTTAGAATACATTTTTATGAGTATCATGACAGATATCCAGATCTACTGTGTAGAATTTGAGTCATTAAATGAGTCATTTTCAACTTGCAGATTGAGATTACTCTCCAAGAATAGGCTTTCTCAATTCTCTGCGTCCCAGGAAGTATCATGTGACACGGACTCTTGCGGTCTGCGCGAAAACCGACCCCGATACTTGCGAGAAGCGTTTTTGCCGCTAATGGAATTCAGCGCTTATCCCGTGGCGACGCCGCGACCAGCTAAAGAACGTGCTACTTGGCAACGCTATGCGGCGGGCGCGGCGCGAGTGAGCGAGCGAGCGAGTGAACAAGCGGACCGGCGAATGGGCTTGAGGCGAAGTGGCGCGAGCGGGGCGAGGTCGCTCGCGGACGACTAATGGGCAAATGGGCGGCGCTAACGTCCCAGCGGCCCTCCCTGGTAATTGGCCCGCTTGAGGCGGCGCCGGCGCCGACGCCGACGCCGACGCCGACGCCGACGCCGACGCCGACGCCGACGCCGACGCCGACGCCGACGCCGCGCCGGCGTCTTCTACTAGAGGTGGATGGAGAAGACACAGAAGGGGTGATGGCGACACGAAGTAGGCCACGGTAGACACACTCTGGTCTCCGCTTCGGATACCAGGGTTGCAATCGTCCCTCTTTCTTTTGCTCTTCTGCCCATGTGCCTAGCTGTTCTCTCTTCCTGTCCTCTTTTTCCTTCCCTCCCTTCCTTTCGTTTCTTCTACTTTTTCCCCCCTCCCTCTCCATCTCCCTTTCTCTCTCCCTCTGAACCACCCCCCTTCTCTCCCTCGTTCCTCGTACAACCACACACAGACACACGCACATTAACACGTTCAGTCTCTTTCTGACAGGAAATGATGCTTCCTTATACATGTGTACATTTTAAATAAGACATGTACACGTTTTTTAGTTATTAATATTTTTCGTTGCGGATGGTTGACATTTATTAATTCTATTATATTACTTCTAAATTTTGCACATTTTGTAATTGTGAACATAGTTATATTGAAACTAAAATATGCGAAAATTCTAATATGACTTTCAAAGAAATCCTTTTTATTACTTATTATATTTTGGGTTGCAATATTAAAAACTAAAAACTGTGCAGTGCAGCATGTGGTTTCGTTACGGATTTCGTAAGTTACTGTTTTGTTGTAACTGTTTTAATTACATGCTTCGTAGGAAGGCTGTTTATTTTGAGTCGCATGTGAAGTTTACACTTTTTATATGTTTGGTTAAATACGTAGTAAAGCGAAAATAGTTTAATGCGGCAAAATCTTCAGGTTTTCGTCAAAAAAACTCCTATTGCAGGGTCCTGGTATCGAAAAAGTCGATAAATCTTCTTTCTATATACAGTAAAATTACTTCCTCTAACACGGTGTGTAATCACAATTCATATTTTGTGGTTTCTAGATCTCGAACAACTGGTTGTCTGCAATACCTCTGTCGGTCTATCTGTAGTCAACACGAGCTCTTAAACAGTTTTGAAGTTTTTCATATTCTGCGATGTGGACGAACTGGAGGCCCTGTGAGTTTTAAGTACAGATTTTAATTTTTAGAGGTACTTTTTACGAAGCCTGAAGCTTTTAAACATTGTGTCAAAAATAGTTCCAATTTTTTTATTATACTGTTTTCTAGGGTATAGCAAAAGAGGTTTAAAAATATTGCTAAGTCCCATTTTGGCACAACTTTTTATGTCAAAAATTCCAAAAAATATATGATTGCAAAAGAACAATATTATTGACCGAGATATTTTGCCTTAATGAAATATGTTCTAAAAATTAATCCGTGTTAAGCCATGTGTAATTTTTTGAAGAACAAAGAGTAGTTTTCGCGTAATATTTGCTTTTCTCAAAGTGAATTTATAATTATTTTTCTCCAGAACTGCTTTAAATTTTTCCTTTTCCTTGGGTTCAGCAAAGGACGTTAAAAAAAGAGCAGATCTCATTTTCGATTAACTCTCTGAATTTTAGAGAAGTACAAAAGTTACAAATAATGTGTGAAAGTATGTGCTGTTGTAGCATCATTAGATTCTTAGTAATGAGAAGAGCGGTACTCATTATCTTCTCAAAAGTAACAAATATGTCGATAATGTAGTCTGAGAATAGGTCCCATAGGTAAGATTTAGTTGAAAGAGTATCAGAATGCAATACGGCCAGATAGAGGGCGTTGGAAGCGGTGACGACGAAACGTGTCTACATCATTTACTTTCTCTTGAAAGAATCTTCATCAGTTTGACACGCTACCTGCTTTGCAATGTCGGCCCTCGCAAATCGTTTACTGAAACATCAACTTCGAAGGATTGAAGGATTTTTGTCTTCTCGTGGTTTGAAGTGGGTGATGCGTTGCGGTGCTCTTGGTTTTTGAACTACGGTTATATTCGATTTCCTCCCGGTGAATTCTAATTTAAATTAGATTATTAAAAAATCTGTCCAAAAGTGTCAAAATTCAAAATTACAAATTTTTGTTTTGTTATACATTTTGTGGATCTTTAATGGTTCCACGTGTTTTATAGCTTCTACAAACTTAAAGGATTGATTGATTGCTTTTTTCGTGTTTCCGGGCGCGTCAACTGCTCTGGTCATTAGTACCGTTAGTGTAGTGCATATTTTTTCTCGGGAGATGGCGGTGATCTTCCCCCGCTGGATGACGAGATCCGGCGCTGACCCACCGTCGGCTAGTCGGGTTTCCCCCTAACCAGGACTCTCCCACCAGCAGGGCACCGCCCCAGCCGGGACAAGCTCTTCGCTCCCGATCGGTCTCCCGGAATATGTGGTAGTGTAGTGCATGTTAATGTAAGTGAAGGGGATAGGAGAAGGAAGATGAAGATCGCGGATCACGCGCGGTCCGTGGCCAGTTTGGTGGTACTGCTCCCACATTCGCCCCGTGTTGAAACTACGGAAAACTGCTGATTAGAGCAGCCGGCCGCTAGAATTCTCCTCCAGACAGCGACTGAATTCGATCTAGCTGAAAGCTAGTGTCAAAGAACCTGCCGCCGTCAGGACTCGAACCTAGGACCTCCCGGTCAGAGGCGCTGCAGTGACATTAGTTGATGCACTGAGCTACCGCGAAAAAGAGTAAAAAAGGATTATGAAAGGTTTAATGAAGTAAATTCAAGCTGTAGAATAATATTAACTTTTTATACTTCATATTTTCTCTCCGATTTGTTGTCCTTTCGCATTTTTAAAATGTATGCGTTCTCCTTGGAAAGAAATGTTTTTGTTTCCGCATCGGGCAGACAGTATCTTTTCGTGAATGTAGATTCCTTCCGTTTCTGGAGAGTGAGTGATAGCACAAGTCTTCCCTCGGACTCCTTTCACCTCCTTCATTTCGGTCAGTTCTTTTGTGCATTTTTTGTATTCTGGTGTGGGTGGGGTGAATGCTGACATCTCAAGAAACCGCACAAAGGGAAAAGAAATCTTTTCTGTGCATTCCCCGAGCGGATTGCCCTCGTAGCTTCACCGGACACAAAGCTTTCTCGATGGCATCATTTAGACTAACGTGCTTTCAATGCCTAACATCAAGATATTATACTGGACTGTTTTTTTCATTAGATTTACGACCATTGCGTTTGATAAGCTTGAAATTTTTTCTCTGAATTATACTCATGAATTTTCATTTCGACTTTAAATTGAACTAGTTAATTAAACATACTTTTAGACGTTGAATTTGTTTTCAACCCCTTAATGACCTTTACGAATTCTTTTATTTCATGAAAAATTATAGTAATAATAACTTTCAATAACATTGTTTTTCATGACGTAATCGAATCGATATTGCAATTTGCCTACTTGTAGTATTGATTTATCACCAGATTTCGTCGTAAGCGTATCGACAATATCTTTTTAGATATTTACATATTATAATAGGTGTAAATATAATATTTACTTATTATGAATGTTACATAATAATAATAAAAAATTGTTTTTATTAGTGGGTTCCATATTATAACACCCCCAATCGGAGGTGCTCTCAGGTGACCTCAACTTACCTTCTCCCGGTGCTACCAGATGGATAAAGCTTGCCCGGCTACACCCATAAAAGACCCTGAAAGATTAAGCGGGAACATGCGTGGCGTGGGCATTGGCATGCATCTCGCAATAAGAAGAATGCTCTTTCATGAACTTTATTTAATTGCCTAAAAACTACTTCTGGTGAGGCCAGATACAAACCAAAAGAAAAACTTAACCTAACTTACATGATGTGCTCACTTACGCTGCTCAGGACAAGACGTCTGTCCGCTACCACTGCTCGAAACAGAAGAACAGAACTTCTCGTTTTTCGGAGCTCTCTGGCTCCATGGGGTCACGTGACCGCGTCCACGCGACGTTCGCACTCATTGGCCTGCGACATCACGCGACACGGAGCGGCCAATCGTGGTGGTACCGACTTGGCAGTCTGATGTTTTGAAGTAGCGTCTTCACCGGAATTTGTTTCACGTCACGATTTCGCCGAACTCGCCAACGCTCCGCGCGGAGGATGGAAATCCCATCGACGTCACGGGCGCGCCCCTTCACCGGACTCCGAAACAAAGGAGGGCTCCGGTCGCCCACGTCGGCGACGCTAAGTAACGGGAAAATGTACCTATTCCTGACGCCCTCGCGGCGAGCCTCCACTACGCGCTTCAACAGGCGTTTGAAAATATAATTTCACATTTATTCTAATTCGTCGCTGCCATACATGGGCGACTGTCCCATTACAATATAGTTATAGTAATTACTCCAATGTTCTACTGATGGTCCGGGAAATACAGTACCGTAATGTGGAGTTACTTTATTCCGGATTGTGATTGTTTTCTACTTTGGACCGTTAGTTTTTATTATAAGGTGAAAAGACTTGTTTCAAAATGTCAGTGCATTTTATGAACAGTGATTTACCAGAATATTTAATAACTTCAGAGATATTTAAGTTAAAAGTTGTCTCAAAGTTTGTGATCCTTGTGGGATTATTTTGAGACAAGTTTTATTTTGTCCTGGATGCCCAGAAAAAATTAGTGTGGTAAATTTAACGTGCATGACATTTATTTTCAAATGTGTCGCCATGTGAGAACCTTTTTTTTACAGTATTTAACGAAACGAGTGTATAAAGAGCAGTATAATAGCGTGAATGGTATTTTCAAGAAAACGAGTGACGATAGGAGCGAGTTTTCTTATACATCACGAGTGCAATTATACCCCTTTATACACATTTTACGTTCAATATTTTTTCGTTTCTATTTACGAATAGTTCAAGTGTTAAGAAATTTATGCACGTCTTTTCCACCCGAGGCACACATTTCATGACATAGTGTTGCTTCTAAAAATATATATTTTAGTGGGCCTTGTATTGTTTTTGTTTCCACGAAATTTTTTCAAATAGAAGGTACTGAACACATTGCGGATAAAATATTAGAAGTTGACAAAGCCATGAAAACATTACTTCCTTAGAACTAGTGAACACAACTGACGTTTTAATTTTTTTACATTCGTAATCCTAAGACCAAATATTTTACATCTAAAACTTTTAATTTATTCACTTTAAATATATTGTGGTTTACTAGTTCATTGATGTGTGTTTAGGGACCTGAAACAAAACACGTAATGGCATCATTTTAATACCTTTGCGGGCCTTTCTGATTCTTTATGCCCTCGGGCCTTTTGAATACTTTATGGCATTCTCTGCTACCAAAATAACACACAACATTTTTATGAATTCTATTTATTAAAGTTGAGAAGAACGCAATTTCAATAAATAAATTTTGTAATCCTCAAATAAGTAAAATAACTCGTTGTAAACCTTGTTTTGCTTAATTGGTATGAAAATTGCAATTTTGGAATGTTCCCGTGAATTTATAATTGCCATTAGTCACTCATAATTTACTGTTACTTGTCACCTTTTTTTAGACGAGCGTCTTGAGTAGCAGTACTATTCATAGTACCCTGTTATATAATTCTCATATAACCATAAACATTTTCATATATTTCTCGAGATTTTACTGATAAACGCTATCCGTAGCTTTGTTAGCTTTCGCGAGAATTTCCGCAGAACTTCATAATATTCTTTCATTTTGTACGAAAAAAGCAGTCCAACAACGATTATGCAATAGTAATTAAGATACTCACTCTGTTTTCTGACGTCATAATCACAAATGACGATTACAACGCGTCTTTTCACTTAGCAACGAACTAGTAAACCATAAAGTTTTGTATGCATCACGGTCATTACTAGATGTTTTTCCCCTCAGGGCTAGAGGCCCTCGGGTTTGAAAGTAGCCTTCGGGGCAAAAACATCTACTTAACGCCTTAGATACATAAATAACTATTATGTTGTTCCATAGATCAGCTTTACGTTTACTTCCCCAATTTAGTGCATTCGTGGTGTATATGTGATGAAGATTTTTGTTCATGTTCTATGGCTGGCACAAATACCTTGGTTATATTTTCTTAATTACACGATTTGGCTCCGTTTCTGAATTATGATTGATAGGAGTGTCGTTTAAATTGCACGTTTGAATGTTAATTGCACGTATGCTACTAACATAGGGATAATCAACGATTTTTCATAGAATTAATGAGCATATTTAGTTAACTAAACGAAAAAATAAAATGCTCAAAATCATTGGGTTGCACTTTGGCCAAGTCTCAATTTTGAATTTCGGTAGGAACACACCATTAGTTTTCAATATTTGGGCAGCATCACAGAGAATATTGATCTGGAACAACCCTCAATACGCCACTGCGTTCGTTGGGTAAATGAAATACAAGATTTAGGCATTAGAGTTTAATTTTTCAAACGGGTGAGCTGGCCATTTCCAATGCATTAACCGGGTGAGTTTATCTGAGAGCCAGCATTGCAATGGCTCTGACCAGAAGGCCCCAGGGTTCGATGCCCGATAGTGGCGGATTTCCATCAACAGCTATATAGCGGGATGAAATTGAGCCCTTGTCTGAAGGAAAACTCTAGCGGCCAGCTGCGCTGATCAGTAGTTTTCCGTTGTTCCTGTGATCAGTGCCAGCTGAATGGCTAGTTGAGCTGCATCCTGAAAAAAGGTCCATGAACCGCGCGCGATCTTTCCTTCCTCTCCTCGTTCTATGATCTCCCCCTATTTACACATATTTACACACACTACTCTACCATACACGTCTGGAGCTTAGCGCTAGTTCTGGCTTGGGCGGTGCCCTACTGAGTGGAAATACCTGGAGGGGGAAATCCCTAGTAAGCCGACTAGTGGGTTGGTGTCGGATCTCACAATGCAGGGATAAAGGAATCTCCACCACCTCCACCCAAAGACTTCGCTGTCAATGCGCCCGGAAACATAAAACAAAAATCCATCAGCCAATCCAATGCTTCATTTGTGGATCATTGAAGAATCACTCACCGTGATTCTGTTCAGTTGGAAGTCAGCCACTTTAGGGACGTCGCGTCTTTTTTCGCTACGAGCACTCAAACTTGACACCACAAAATCGTCCTATCTGTACCCTGCCGGAATGTTAGGGCCGTTGGTATGTGGGAGTCTTTGAGGCTAAAGCAAGCATGTGTCTTTGGCCCGTTCGAATGCTCGTCGAACGATTAGGTTAATGCTATCGTTGGAATTGCGAAGAGAAAATTCGCTACAGCTGTCTTTAGAGTCTTCTCTCTTCTTTTTACGATATTATCATTACGAGATCTTCATGTCTATCATCTTTCACGGGAAGATTTCTTATGAATGAAATTGGATGCCTTGCTGGATGATGGGGTTTTCTTTATGTTGTGTTCATATATCCACACGCAATTGTCGTTGCACAAAATTCACACAGCTCTTCATTAGAGAAAACTTATTAACAATTAACAATAATTGCCTCTATAATAGATTGCATGAGTGTCTTTGTTTCAACAGGAAATTTATCGGAGTTCATAGGGAACAGGGCAGGAGAATTTTAACACGATGTTTCTAGTGGACGCAGTTGCTGGACCACAGCTTCAGGTCAGCATTTGAGGCAGCAGAAGCGCTGTTTATTTGCTTTCCCGGCCTCAATTATGCGATTAGGGATTCGAAATACGAAAGAATTATGAAGTGTCATTAAGTACTCCTGCAACGACAAAGTAACCCTTCACTACTGTTTCACTGGAAACATTAAATATAAAATAAATATGAGAAAAATGTCTCGTGCAAAACTGTGATTGCTGCTTGAACATTAAAAGACTGAACACAATACTCGTTCCACATGTTAATTTTTTCTCTAGCACATAATTCCTTCTTAGGAATTTAGGTAGTTGGATAAATTAGCGAACTCTTCTTCAAAGGCGGTATATTGACTCCAAGACACTGAAAGAGGCCCTGTTATAATTTACATAATTTCTTTTCTTTTGATTAATAGCGACTGCTGAGTTTGCGATCAGATTTGCGTAAAACTTCGTGCTTATTACGTTCTGTTAATATTCTGTATTAGAAAGTGAAGCAAAAGTTTCTCTTCTGCCTTTTGTTAACTGATATTATCGCATCTTCTACATTCAAGAAAGTATTAAAAATGTAAAAAGAAAGTTAAGAGATAGTCTTTGGAGGGCTCGGACGTTAAATAAACTCTCGAGCTTATTCTCACGCAAATGGAGGGAGAGTCCTCATCGAATAGAGCTTCCAGTGCTAATGGCTCCGGCAGCTTACGGAGGACCTGTTCCAAGAGCGGCGCGGCGACCTCCCGCAGCTGTTGCGAGTAAATTGCGTTCTGCGGCCGCCGGAAATCCAATCGCTGCCCTGTCCCCACCCGTCATCCGCGTTCTCTTTCACGCGTCATGTTTTTGTGGGAACGCTGGGCGGCGAGTGCGTGCTCTCCGCGTGTCTTGTCGCCAACGCCGCCGCGCGCGTTACGCACGCGCCGGTTAAGGCGTAATCACGTTACGCTCGGATTTCATTTTACGGCTGTGAGCAGGGAACAGGGGCGGTATTTTCGGAACGCGTCCATATGCACGTGATTACGTCTAATCTAGTTTATCACCAAATTTACGCGTGTAATCGTCTGAAACTCGCGAGCGGCGGAGCTTGTTTGTGGCGGGCTGGGGTTCATCCGCGTCACCGCGCCTGGTGTCCCCGCCCCTGCGTCCTCGCCGTCCTCCCCGTCGTCCTTCGCTCGCTCTCGCTGCGGCATTTGCGCCAGCCACACTCTTCACGTCTCGTGCCACACCCACCTCAAAACTCCACCAACCAGCAGTAACCTATTGTCGACCACACCATGTTATTTGTTTCCGGGCTGTTTTCTGTGTACCCATTGCTTTTATTGTGTCCCACATTACTCTTATAAGTATTTCCGATCCGAACATTTTTTCATCGTTATCGTCGGGTGGTGCGATTTTTTAGCCCCAAAAATATTTTTCCCATCACATATTTTACGTATTTACATTCATAAATATCACATATTGTATCCTTCTAATAAATTCATAAATCTAGCAACAGTGTTGTCAACACAGTTTTCTTTGTACCTTGATCAAAATAATCCCCACTTAACTTGTGAGTTTTCTCGCCACCTTCCCTGCCAAAGCGGTAGCGGGCGCTCTTGTAATTATTGAGTTTGCCTACTCCTGCTCCACAAGCTCTTTCTCTCGTTTGTCATTTTATCCCGTTTTCGTCATTCTTTCGCATAATCCGCTTATTCCTCTTCGCCATCTCGTTTCATTTTGAATCTCCATCCCACTGCTAGCGACGTGCTCCGGCTATCCCCGCTGCCCTGCTCCGTGTGTCGTGTCTCTGGGGCCGCGGCCGCCAACGCCACGCGTCACATTGGCGCTGCAGGTAAATGGAGAACGTTGAGCGAGCCAATGGAGCGCGTGCCAATGATGCGCCCTGACACGCAGCCATGTCCAAGTGCTCATTCACGCACTAGGGATCATATGTTACATTACTGTTGTTCCGGAATAATGCATGGCTTTTTGTTCGGGTTAGCAGAGGACCGCCGTATATATTTTTTTATTCATGCAGTTGTGACATAGCTTAATTGAATTATTATTTATTTGTGGTGGAATATGGTATATGTCTGCACATGGAGATACATTTTGCTTGGTGATATTATTGGTGAGGCTGATGCAGATGGAATTGTGCTTTAATTCCTCTTGTATATCATTAATGAAAATGAAGCTCTGGTCGTTATTTCATGGAACCACATGAAACTACTACTCGATCTTCTAAATTATTAAAATGTATAATTCATTGCGCCTTATTCGCGAATACCCAAAATTATTTTGGTTTATATAATTATGAACATGTTTCTTCATCAAAGCAAATTGTATCTAATATTATGCTGTTTGTAAATAATTTTCAGAAAATTATTTCCAGAATATCCAAGACGTTTATGTTTTTGTTTTCCATCCTGCATTTTTCTTGATATCTTTATTTTCTTTTCTTTCATAGTCAAGATCCTAAAATCATTACATTTTAATGTTACAAGATCATCATGATACATCATGATATATCATGGTATATCATGATGTATCATCATGATTCATCGTGATATATTTTATATTTAACATCATTTCCACCGAATCATTTCGTGGTATTCCCAGTATTTCTATCTAGTTTCTCAGCATCATCTTGCTCCTACAACAATAATTGAGCGAACACAATTGTTTTAGTAAGCTATTCTCACGTGTTCAAATAGAGCTTCACGCAGGCAATGAATTCATTGATTAAATCCCAGAGACGAGTCTCTAAAGTTAAGTCAATCGCTAAAGCGCTATATACCGAGAGAGGTGTCTCAATGCATTAACTGATGTCACTGAAGTACCTCTGACCGGGAGGTCCTAGGTTCGAGACCAGACAGTGCCAAGATTTTCGACACTAGCTTCTCAGCTAGGTCGAATTCAGTCGCTGTCTGGAGGAGAATTCTAGAGGCCGCCTGCTCTGTTCGGTAGTTTTCCGTGGTTTCTCTGGTCAACACCAGGCGAATGCCGGAGCAGTGCTCTAACAAACGGGCCACGGATCGCGCGCGAACTTTCCTTTTTCTTCCTTGTCCTATATTCACCCTTTACACACACTTCCACTAATATGCAGTACGCTGCCACACATGCCAGAAAACAGGTTGGGAGCTTAGAGCTTGTCCCGACTGGGGCGGTGGCCCGCTGGTGGGAGATACCTGTTTGAAGGAAAACCCGCTAGCCGACGGTAGGTCGGCCTTGGATCTCGCCATCCAGCTGAGGATCACCGTCACCCTCACCTCACGATGAAAAAAACATACACTACATTAACAGGACTGACGATCTCGGTAGTTGTGCCCAGAATCACTAACAACCAACCAACCTAAAGCGCAATATGTTTTAACAATCTCAACTTCTCATATCTGCACATAGTCAGGTATTGTATTTATATGAATGAATACTTATATTGTTTTTTGGAGACTAATTACAGCGGCAAATCTGTAGAAAGGAAACTTGAATTTCAATTAAAAAGTGATTTTTAGCATGGTGTATATTTACCATCAGTCAGAGCTTATCCCACAACAGCATAGGTCATTTGCAATTATTCCTCAATTCACAATTACAGTTTCGTTCGATTCTGATTGTGGCGCTCTACACATTGTTTCCTTCAATGCTTACTTCTGACCTACTTTCTTTTTCAATTATTGTATTGTCTTGTATCTCGGTTGTTAGTGTTTCGCAACGTCCTGTCCGCCTCTTCAGCACACCTCAGTGATTGACTTATTGCCGCGACTCGGGCGCAAAACATGTTCTCGAGCTTCTCGACGCCTTACTCCCGACATGAGCGCTTCCTAGACGTAGACCTTTCATTCCATGGCTGTGCCACCGCCTCCTGCAGTTTCGCGAATCGCGATGGCATCCATGAGGGCTTTGTGTTCCGTTCGAGCGGCAGCTTTCATGAATCTTCCGCGTTCGGTGGAGATGAAGCCATTGTTTTCGATCGCGCGCTGGGTGATGGGTGGGGTATGCAAATAATGCGGAAGCAGGCGGTGGCGATGGCGACGGCGATGACGGAGGCGCAGGCGGAGGCGGTGCCGGAGGTGGAGGCCCTGGCGGAGGTGCCCATGGCGGCGGCGATGTCTGAACGGCCTGCCGAAGGTTAATTTCGCGGTGGAACATTCGCGCTGCGACGCGGCGCCCCCGCAACCTAATGACGCGCGCGGAGCGGCAGTAGGGGAGGGAGAGCTACGTCGACGGCGTCGGGAGGTGAGAGAGGGTGCCGAAGGTGTGTGGTGGGAGGGGGAGGGGAAGATGGGCGACAAGGGCGCCAGGTCGCTGCCGCTCTGTCGCTATTTATCACGTCATTGAGCCCCTGTCGTCCTCCGCCCCCGCCGAGACTGTTCCCGCGTCGTGTTCGCTGTGCGACAAGATCAATGGCGGGCTTTATCAGACGGCGCTGCGACGTCGGGGCGCTATTATGCGCCGCGAGCGCGGCTCCGCCGTTTGGAGGCGCCTCCTTCACTCGGAGTCGTCTCGCGCGCCCGCCCCTCCCTCTGCCTGCTCGGTCGATCTTCGGGGACTACTTCGGTTCTTTGCTTCGATTCCTGACACCTTGTTTTCGTATGTGCTTTCTGTTTGTTTAATGCTGTATTTCTCTCCTACAAGCTTTTATCCTAAAAGAGCATGTCGAAGGAATCTAGGAAGATCACATCAAGAAGTTTCGGTTTTTAGGAATGGTTAATATTAATAAAGTTATATGGGAGCACTTACATACATTCTGCCATATTAAAATCTTTCCAAATTACGCGCACCAAACAGTAGTAATTGCTACTTAACGAGCTCTTAAAGATTGAAAATAATGTTTCTTAATACACATCTTTTTTTTTTCTATTTTGAAACGTGAATGTTGAAGACTTTCCTATGTTGTAGGAATAAAAATTCTGCAATATATTACCAATAAAATCTATTATATATATATATATATATATATATATATATATATATATATATATATATATATATATATATATATGGGTCCGCTGTCCGTTGGGGTCATCAACAAAGTATACAAAATTTAAATTTGATCTCCACAAAATGGGAAATCGGGGGCCAAAAGCGGGATTCGTTTCAGCGCTACTCACACGGTCTTCCACAATAAGAATGTCTGAGTGCATTTAGAAAAAAACTTTGTTTAATCCTTGACAATAATAACACATTCATATGTCACAACTATCTCCGTGACATACCAATTAGTGAGGAAGGGCTTCACTGCTCCCCCTCCAAGACAAAAAAAGTCACATAAACAACGCACAAGATGGAATTTAACTAACATGTTCAGAAAAAACACTCAAATTGTCATTAAGAGTGGGGGTAATTTGGCAGTCACTTCCCTATCCACGACGTTTTCAGAAATCTTCAAAGTGAGACTTCAGAGGCGGTCTCAGTTTAGTACTTATCAGTTATGCGCGCGGCCCTCAACAGCCACTGGCACGTTTTCCGAGGCAGGCGGTCGGCGGTTCGGTGGCGCTCTTTGCGCTTCCGCCGCTCGCGCCCGCACGCTGGTAACTGCCCTAGTAAATGACACTAGCGCCATCAGCCGTCACTGCGGCCGACAATCCTAGCTCCTGGCGTCATCTCCTCTAGTCCCAGCACCCTCCGTCCAGAACCTTCTTACTCCGGGCGACACCATTCTCCGAAATCTTTTCACACCGAGCGACACAACTCTCTAAATTTGATCACACCGGCCGACACCACTCTCCACCACGTTTCGACTACCTGTCCTCTCTCCAAATCTCCTTCACGATGTCTCTATCTGACGCCACTCGGCGCAACCTCTCCACTCACGCGCAACATTTCTTACTACCGCGCAACCTTTCTACATTCTTTCCGCCGCCGTCTCTCACCCCTCTCGCTGCCGCTCCTCCACGTCCCTCCAGCTACGACTGATAACGCCGTCGACGTTCTATTTTTCTAGACCAGGGTGGACCCGGCCGCGGTTTTCAAACGTGGGCGACGGCCCACATCTCGGGGCTCAATATGGCTAGTGACGACAACCCACACATGGGCTCGGCGTCACTATACACACACACACACACACACACACACACACACACTCTACAGTAACACCGGGAGTTGCATCAACTGATACTACTGCAGCGCCTCTGACCGGGAGGTCCTAGGTTCGAGTCCTGGCGGCGCACGGTGGTGCATTTTCCCGAAATCCTGGCCAAAACCTCAAAAATGAAATCGCGTTTACTGAACTTTTGTAAGTACTACGACACATTCTATACTTGGGGGCATCTGTTTCTGCCCACTTCGTGTCTCCGGGTCAATTCCCCTGGCATCAGTAGGCCCCCGAACTTACCCTTCGCGGCGTTCGGTAGACCTGCAGTGCGAGAGTAACATAGAGAGACCGTCGTTATTTGTAAGTGGTGGCCGTACAAAGTTGTGCAGAGAAAACTGGCAGTATAGATTCTCTTCCTGAAAGTTTGTGGAGTATTTTCATGTTTGTTTTATAATGCATTAATGTATAATACCGACGTGGGATGAAATATTAAAATGCATGAAATTCATACAATAATTTTAATTACTCATAAGTTCACGTAGGCTGAAAGTTACCAATTTCGCGGAATTCCGCGATGTTTCTAAATTCATTTACTAGCTGAAACTATCCTCTTTCAAATCCAGTTATAAAATCATGCCCCAACTTGCCCCATTAGTAAATACAAAGAATTAACTTTTCGTCGAGCACGCGTGACCGCCGAATATGACTCGTCGAGATCCGTCCTGAGAATGGGAACTGCTTTTACAATGCTGTTTCTAGCGCAAAGTTTGATTCCTTTTACTAAAATAACAAATTTACTCAATATTATAAGCAAAAAATTAATATTTTTAATTTTTGTAACAAATTATGACTATTTATTAATATTCCATGAACATACTATTTATGTACATATTACATCTTCTGGACTGGATTACGCACAATTTATTTCATTAAAAATTATACATAAAGTAATATTTACATAATGTGTCATCAAAACTCGTCTTAAGGAACGGTGTGCGCT
Source organism: Teleogryllus occipitalis (assembly GCA_011170035.1). Taxonomy (NCBI): domain Eukaryota; kingdom Metazoa; phylum Arthropoda; class Insecta; order Orthoptera; family Gryllidae; genus Teleogryllus; species Teleogryllus occipitalis. The sequence continues at coordinate 204,431 of BLKR01000844.1, read as the reverse complement.
CGATGAAAGGTCAATACGTACGTGATATCAATGAAACTCATCATAACAGTTTTAAAAAATAAATCAAAAATGCAATTGATCGTAAAGTAATAGTTGTTTACTTAACTCATAAGTTACATACCAACAATTATTTATATTAGATTGTTATTGTTATAAAATTAGTATTATATTATTTTTTATGAAATAATACTGCAAGTACAGTTTGAATATGGTCAAGAAACTTATTCAAATGGAATTCAAAGAAAAAAAAATGGTCTGAATGTAGAGCTTTCCAAACAAGATTACGGTAATAGCAACGACAGTAATTCAGCATGACACTTTTTTGAGAAACCTAAATATTCCTCAGAAATAACGAGGATAGATGAGGGTATAATTAAGAGATTTATAAAAAATTTATTGGCAATATCCAGTGGATATGCCATCGGCATTTCTTTTCCATATTTTTTTTGGTAGTACGCACTGGATACTGCCAAGAAATATGTTTCTAAATATTCAAAGTAATACATGCATAGAATCTATTCACAAAGATATGAGACGGTATGGCGAAGGATTCTCGCGAACATATTCAAGACCGCACCCAATCCAGGAGATGTTTAATCGCCTGTTGAGATCTTCTGTTCTTTCATTTCCGGCTTGAGGGATGTTCCCAAAAGAAAGTTAAAATTCTTGAACAAATATGCTTTCTCTCATTTGCCTGAACCCAATATCACCGTAGGGAGAAATGTACCCTAGTGAAAAATGTGATCTTCCTTTCCGGTTCTTCGGACACTGTATATGAATTTTCTCTGGCAGAGGGCATGAGATGGCATTAATACCGTGCTTCTTTATGCCAAATGTTATCAATTAATATGTAAGTAATCCCTACGGTTTTCTAAAATCAATTTTCTGAATTGATAAAATTTAACCAAGTTTATGTAGAAAAATATATATTTATATTTCACAGATTTAAGCAGTGCATTATTCTGGTATTATGTTACCAGCTCCCTTACGTTATAAAGATAATCCAAAATAAATTTGGTCGTCGTACAAAACATACTATAGCTCTCAGAGGTTTTGGCCAGGAAATCGCCAAAATGCACCACTGTGCGGCGGCAGGATTTTCGAAACTAGCTTTTCAGCTACGTCGAATGCAGTCGCTGTGTGGAGGATAACCCTAACGCCCGGCTACTCTGATCGGTAGTTTTCCGTGGTTTCTCTGATCAACACCAAGCGAATGCCGGAGCAGTACCCTAACAAACGGGTCACGGATCGCGCGCGATCTTTTCTTTCTCTTCCTTGTCCTATCCTCTCCCCTTTCACACAGAGACACACACACACACTTACACAAATATTTCCGGGAGACTGGTCGGGAGCTGAGAGCTTGCCCCGGCTGGGCGGCGCCCCGCTGGTGGGAGAGTCCTGGTTCGGGGGAAACCCCACTAGCCGACGTTCGGTCGGCGCCGGATCTCGCCATCCAATGGGGGAAGATCACAGCCATCTCCCGAGAAAAACATGCACTACACTTACGGGACTAGTGACCAACTCGGTTGACGCGCCCGGAAACACGAAAAATCAGTCAATAATACAACATTTTCGCATAGTTTTTTCTGTCGTTAGATTGTAAAAATAACTCAGCCGTTTATTTATATTACTTTAATTTTCCGGACTTTTGAAACAAATAGCTTTTAAAATTAAATTTTCGTAAAATGTATGTTCAAGTCTTCTCGCATTTTAAGGAATACCACTTTAAATACCAGAAACCTGAATAAATTGCGTTGTACAATATTCTCTATCTCCATTTCCATTTGACCTAAATTTTCGTTTACGTCGCCGTCCAATCACGAAACCGATTTTGCGGCTGTGCTGGCGCCAGCAGTTCATGCAGTCAATGGGAGCTGTAAACATGGGTTGACACGGTCGCGGGCGTGCCGCGCGGCGCCGTTTGCAAGGAAATCTTTGGTGGTGGAGTCCCTGAAGAGCCGTTTGGAGGCAGGAGGCGCTCCCTCTGCACTTCACCCACGGCCGTCTCTGTGCTCGCCTTCCCTCATCGATTCTCTCTTTCGGGCGCTGTCTCCCCTTTACAGGACTGTTGGCACCGTGTTTACACTCGTGGTACTGTTTGTTGTTTATTGTAGTATCACAGAATTTTGATGATTATTAATTTAAATATTATGCATAAATTCTGTCTTAAATGTGTCTTTCGACTACCTATTCTTGCTTCTTCACGCCTGTGTACCTCTTGGAATGACTTACTCGATGGAAGAAATAACTGGCATGTCCTATATTAATAGTTTTTGCTTTCGTAACACTTTCTGTCATTCGGTATGACAGACACTTCCTTTTTTCCTTATTTCTTCTCTTCGACATTTCTGTTTCCCGAGCAGCTCAACAATACATTTTACATTCTAACGTTCTAATGATCATCCAGAGTGAAAGAGTGATGTATTTTCTACTCGTGAACATGTTGTACGTCTCGAAGATTGGTTGAACATAGAAGGTTTAATCTGAAGTATAGTAGCGGAAAGTATGGTAGCGCTGGAAAGGTGAAATCAAACGTTACGGCGGTCAAGGTTGATCTTTCGGGAACCTTGATTTAATAAGGGGTCCGTCAGACACAACCCAAATTAAAGTTAAGGTGGAAAAGCGTCAGAACGAAAATTTTGGTAAAAATTGTGAAAAAGATACTATCTAATACTATCAGACCTTGCTTACTGATAATCCTTTGCTTCTTTGTATCGTGTTATCGCCTTATCACAAGAATCACCTTCTTTTTGTACCGCCTCATCTCCCTCGAAAAATCTTCTAAACTATAAGTCACTGCAATTCTAATACGAGAAGCAAAAACATTGCCATCAGAGAATTTACTAATTAAAAAGTAAGTAAAACTAATTGATGTACAGCTATATTGATGCTACACGAATCACATCAGAGAATTTCATCATCGGACACTTACTTACTAATTACTATTCTTCAGTACCTTTCCGATTCATTACCTTAGTTCCATTCTTTTTTCAACTCGTAATTTATTTACTTCTCTTCTGAATGCTCTTCTTTGCATTGCCTCTTTCTTCGTCTTCCTATATCATTCTCCACTCCATCTCTCTCTCTCCCCTCTCTATCTCTTCTCTCTCTGTCTGTCTCTCTCTCCCTCCGTTTCTCTCTCTCTCTCTCTCTCTCTCTCTCTCTCTCTCTCTCTCTCTCCCTCCACCCCGTAGCACTTTTTCTATAGAATCATCCTCCCCTCATGTCCGATGGTCTCGCCCGCTCTCGCGTTGGTACTGCGGCTCGTCCGTCAGTTGGCCCGCGCCGTTGCCCGTCGCCTGCCTGCCTGCCTCCGTTCCCGTCCCCAGCAACGGCGGCGGCATCGAAACCGCTGAATCCGCTGATCGGTGAGCGCCGCGCCGCGCCGCGCCGGCAGCTGCCTGTTAGGCCGCGCTCAGTCCCCCACCGGCGCGCCGCTTCCGCCGCCGCAGTCGCCTCGCTCCACCTTCAGGCTGCTTTCCTTCCTCCCGCCCCGCCACTGGTCGATTCCAGTCCATGTCGCTCCGTCTCCCCGCCCGCGCTACGGTCGCCCTTTCCCAAACCTGCATTGCCCCTCCCTGCCCGTCGCTGTCACTGTCCTTGCTTATTAGCTATAATCACCAGAGTTGTCATGACGTCATTTTCATAAATCCTCATCCCTTTCCGAAGGTCTGTTTCTCGTTTGGATGATAGGCTATTTCAGACTCGCCGCAAGTGATTTTCACAACCTAATGGGCACTTTTTTTCAATGGATGAGGCATTTATCTATAGTCAAATCGTTATAGACTTAATTGTATCTACTACAACGTCTTAATTTTCCGTAGTTTGATTTTTCGCAATCGAAACAAATATAGAGATGCTGGAAGATTATTTGAACAATTCACCGAGCTGTCGTCTCATCCGTACACATTTTCACGGAAACGGCCTCAGTTTCATGTGCAGATGTTTTCTCTCGCCACCCCATCCCAGATCCTTCGTTGTCACTCTCCCGCACTGCCATCAACTGTAGGTTGTCTATCATACCTCCGGTGGATGTACATCTACTCCCGCCGTTCCTTCGGCGCTGTAGCGCCAGCGTCCGCTGTCTGCGCACTGTCACCTCGTCCTCCACACCCCGCCGTATCTACCGCCTCCTCAGCTTCGCTTCACCGGCCCTGCCCCACCCGGCAGAGCACGGCACGGCGCGGCTTCCGTGGGAGGGAGGAGAGCGGCCTATCTCGCTGGGACGCCCGCCGGACGGCAGCCCGCTGGACGAAGCCCCGCCCGGGCCGTCGTTGCCGCGCGCGCTGAAGTAGCACTGGCACACGGGAATCGGCTTTCTCTGAGCGGCGGGGCGGGGCGGGGCGGGGCGGGGCGGGGCGGGGAGGGGCGGGGCGGGGAGGGGCGGGGCGGGGAGGGGCGGGGCGGGACGGGACGGTCGCCCGGGCAGCTAGAATGGGGTAATGCGGCTCCAGATGGACGACCAATGCGGGACAGGGCGGGACGAGACGGGCAGGGGCGGGCCCTGGTGGGCCGGGGCGGGATGGGATGAGATGAGATGGTTGCCTGGCCGGCTAGACTGGGGTAATGCGGCTCCCGGTGGACGACCGAAGCGATGCGGTGACGAGAGGATCAAAATGAGAAGGAACCCTTTTGGGCTTTTTTCCACTTATTGGAGTTTGTTTTCAGTCAATTGTATTTCTCTGCGCAGTTCCTAGATTCTCTACTCACATTCGGCTCCGTCTACTGAAATGGCTTTTTCGTTATTACTAAACAAGTTTTATAGTTCTTAGTAGTTATTACTAAACAAGTGCTTATTCTCTGGATTAGATTAAATTTGACATATTGTTAATTATATTTTCTTTTCTATCAATATCTAATATGTAGATTTTTTAACAGTAATATAATGTAACTCGGTAGTGAGTGTACGAAAAACTGTGAATAGAAAAATTACAATATGAATACAACAACAACAACAACAACAATAATAATAATAATAATAATAATAATAATAATAATAATAATAATAATATAACATTGTGTGCGAAACATGAAGGAACCATTTGAGCAAATGAATGGGCGACAATTTCATTGACATAGATTCTTTTCAACGACATTGCATTTATTGTTTGCAGGCACTTTGATTAAAATTATTCTGTTATCGGTCTGTTGTCTTTGTGCTTTAGGAACTAGCATGCACGAGTAATTAATAATTTTATCTCGAAATAATTATCTTTACTAATAAATAATAATAGAAACGTGTTGAATCCCCAGACAGAAATATTGTTCAATCAATATTTTTCCTCCTGATATGTATCATGCCAAATTTATCATTTATTCAACAAATTCTATTTATCAAAAATGGAGGAAGGGTCATCATTTAATTACGAAGTTCGTATTACATTTCTATTGCATTACATTTCTATCGTAGGAGAACCATGCGCTGAGTCTCCATCCGATGCTGCTGTTTGAAGTGTACAATGGGAAAATAATTTCGCGGCCGCCGTGGGGCACGCGAGGCTATAAAGTGCGTCGGAGGCTGCGGCCTGGAGGGCCGGCGGAGGTCACTTTGTGCATAGGCAATGAGGCGGGCAGCAGGGCAGCGCTGCGCCAAGGGAAGTGCAGCTGGCGCCCTTCCAGCGGTGACAAACGATATCACGGCTGGCAGTCATCGTACACATGTATGTTTCCCAAAAACAAGACGTACATCCGTTCGGTGTTTCCTTATTTAATTGGAGTGTTACTTTTCTAATTCTCTGCAAGTATGTTGATTTCGTAATTTTTTGTGTTGAACGCACTTACGTAATAAAATGAGAGTCATCATCACTAAAATAATCACATAATTAAATATTATGGTGTTTACACGGGATGTGTTTGTGATTATATTATTATTATTATTATTATTATTATTATTATTATTATTATTATTATTATTATTAACTTATAGTATGATCTATATTGATACATCTTTCTAAAAGCTTGTAAATACTGTGCGGCAATAATGTCCTTAGTTGTGGAGGAAACATTCTGAGAATAAATAAACCACTCCGAATATTGGGTAAGAAGTAATTCAGTACAGTTAAGGGAGGGTAAATGAAGGGAACAATAAAATATATTGAAAGAAAGAGCTGAATCGTCAATTCTGCAATGCGAGGAGCTTTCTCCAAGCCCACCACCGCCCACGGCTTCTCACCCTCCGCGTCCCCGTCCGCGCTACTTGCAGCCCCTTCTCGCCCTTCCGCGGCAGGGCAGCAGGGCAGCAGGCCAGTGGCCGCAGAAGCCAACTGCGGAAGCGCCGCCCAGCGCCGCCCAGCGCAGCCCTGCCTCGCAATAAATCACCCGGGGGCGGAAGCCGTCGCGGCGCCACTACAAAAGCGCGCAGCGGCGGCGGCGACGGCGGCGGCGGCGGCGGTGGGGATTGGCGGAGGTGGTAGAGAGGACGTTGAAGGCGGGAACTAGGCCGGCGGTGTCCCGAGGTGTTCACCGTGGTGGTTGCGACACCGACGTTTCTGGAGGTGAGGGAGACTCATTCAACGTGGATGTACGAGACAGTTGCAAATAGCGGCGAAGGGAAAGCGTTGCAGGATTGTGAAAAGAATAGTTTGAGAAGGACTCTGATGGTGGTACTAATGATAGGTTAGAAAAACTGCGATTTACCAATATGATTGTGGTCCTACAAGTTGAAAAGGATGAAACACGACAAGATTGCAACGAGTTAAAATATAATGCATACGATCTAAGAATAACAAAACAGTAAACACAAATTACAAGTTCAAAGTGAATTTGATAATCGGCAACGTAGAAGTCGTTTGGTGCGACGCATTGGTAGAAACTATGAACAGAGAAGGCTGGAGAATGAAGTTGATCGTATGGATTCTTTTGCGAAATGACAAGGAGAGCGTTGTTTTGGTATTGTTTAGAATCTGATAACTACTTTGGCAGCACTTGTCAGCCTTAGAAGCTCAAGGTTGCCGTCACAATAACTAGTGATGATGATTGGGAATTCTTGGTAACATGAATAACGATATTGGTGATGCCAACTGAGTAATAATGGTAAATTAAGCAGTGATTGAAACCTGTCGAAATCCATGCTTCGTAGGTTTTACAAGATGTTAGTTCAATAGCTTTTATTAGTCCATCTCCTGGGTCTGGAGTGAAAAAGACAGATTGTAAAAAGATCACCTGAGAGAGAGAGAGAGAGAGAGAGAGAGAGAGAGAGAGAGAGAGAGAGAACGAGAGAGAACGAGAGAGAACAGAAGAAACAACGGGAGTATCACACTGTTGATATTCATGGTGAAAATGGACGCTGGAAGAAAGGTTAAGGAACGGAAAGGAATGAATTCGTTGAATAGATGTATTCAGAGTCAATTTCTTTTGCACTGATGATGGTCTTCTGAACTTACGAAGTTCTTCCCCGAAGCCAGGAAGTCATACCCAACCCAGTCAGACTGTGAGAAAAAAAGGGGCTTCGAACGTCCCCAGAATTATTAATAGCTGTTACTGAGCTTTAATGTTCAGTTTCTTGTATTTCTCGCATTCCTTTTTCTCATAATTATTTACTTACCCAGGTGTATTTTTGTTGTGAATTGTAGTATTCCTGGCCGGGTGAACGTTTTTTTTTTCTGTGGTAGGTGGCTGATGTGGTAGCGGGTGCAGATTAACGTGTCTGCCGGGAATTTCGGTGGCGTTCTGGAGTGGGCTAATGGAGCCGTGGATAGGCTCCGCGTGGGCACTAAGGATGCTTGATGCCCGTTCGTGAATCGTAGGGAGGTGTGGGCGTGGTAGTAGGTTGAGGTTGCAAGCTGTCGTAAACAAACACCGAAACAAGTGTTCTTTCGTGTGCTTTTTTTCAGACGTCTGTAACTAACTTTCTTCACGCCGTTTAGGACTGCCCGATTTTATAAAAGTGGTAAAGCGTTAAAAATACATTAGAGGATTCCCACCTTGCAATGCGCAGACCGCAAAAATCGCAGAACGTACGACAGGGGAAGCGGGTAATGCCAGCTATTTACTCGGAACGTATCTCCTCTTGGGTGCACGCGAAGCAATAGGGTCCTATCCGCTGGGGTTGTGGTTTATCTTCCGAGCCCTAATGTTGTTTCGTTTATGGTTTTGCGACTGTATCACAAAGGTAAAAGCAGAGTCCAATAACCACATTACTATGCTCGGGTACCCTCTCGGTTGTAAAGGTGCTGTTCAGAATATGTCATAAATGGTGCTCCATTCCAACTGGAGCCTACTGTCATTGACCTGACTATATTGTGCCTAAATATCTGGATTAGAGTGTGCTAAAAGACGAATTCCAAAATAAATGTTTCCTTCTACTGAATGTTTCTTTTTTCGCTTAAATGTACCTACGTTCTATGTTGCTGTTTCCGCATACAACACGCTTTTGTTAGTAGCACAAAAAACAACTCCACGCATTTAGTTATTTTTAAAGCTGAATGACTGGCACATACTTCGGTCACTCATTCTGTAACTCACAATAGATTAGTCGCGGTACCGCGTTTCGTTGCACGCCTCACACAATAAACCACTACAATATATTTTAAAGGATGTTTCCGCTCAAGGGACTGTAGTACAAAAAAATCCTCAGAGCACAATTAAAAGGCTCACTAGAACACAACTCTTAATGATAACAAAAATATAGTCCACCATATAACCATTATATTTTTATACATAAAAAAATATAACCGTTATATTTTTAAAGTTTCAAAATCTACATTGAAGTTGTGTCATGTTACGTTGTAGTTAAATGCAATTAGCATGCTTTTTTCTCTCATGGATTGAAATGTATTGTCAATCAGGAGTCGTTTTATGTATACTAAAGCACTTCTACTCATTGTTTTTGTAGTTCTTGAAACAGTACTAATATTTGTATTTAATACTTTTCACTGATAAAATATCTTCTGTTTTGTCATCTGCGGGGTTCCTTTTGTCCCTTTTGAAATTTGCTTTAAATTACATCAGTGTATTTACTTGTCAAATTATAAGTAATCCGAATTTCTACTATCTTCACGGCTGATCTGAAAGGTGCCACGCAACTAACTTAGAGTCAAGGATTCAATTTCAAGTCCGCCATTGAATTGGTGGTTTTTATCAAATTGTGTTGTGAATTACGACCTTAATTTTCTGCTTTCGAACATTTATTTTGAAAAAAATTGTTTGTTTCAAACAAACATTTCAATAATGAATCTCCCCACGTTAAAACAAAACTTTAAAATCTGAAAGCATTTCGTCGTCATGAAACTTACGGGCTAACTCTATTATTTGTTAGGTCATGTTAACTGAACACGGATAATTTCCCAAAATTGACCGACAAAGTACAGCGTTGCGTTACCCTCTCATCGTCATGTCGCGGTGTGCGTAATCTAAAACTACAAACACCTAATTCCATGTTGGTATTTTTTTCTCTGCTGCCGGTCGCATGTTACGCCGGAAGCAGAGGGACGGAAAACGAGGATTTACTGCCGTCAAATTAACATCGACGCGTGCGGTCAGATAACGTGGAAGGGGTAGACTGTGGGAGGGAGAGAGTTAGGGAGGGTGAGGGGAGGGCCGGGAAGCAGTCGCAGCCGGTGTGCGGGAGTTGCGATTTGTGAAGTAAATATTTGCACAAATTCTGGCATCACTCGTTGCGAAACACGAGTGTGATTGTGGGTATTCGGAAGTGCCGACGTGAGTGTCGAAGAAACTAAAATCGATGTCTTGTATACATTGGTGTTTTTTTTTGTACGTCAAACGCGGGCACGCGCACACGCACACACACACACACACACACACACACACACACACACACACACACACACACACAAAATCTCAGAAGTTGTGTACGAGCGGGAGGGTATAAGTGTCATACAAGTAGAATTGTATTGACAATTTTGTAAACTAAAAACTCTTTGTTCTTTTTATTTAATTAAAAACTGGACAGAAGTATGATCTTCTTCGGGAAGGGGAAATTGCTAATTGCAACCTAGCTCTACTTCATTCCTTTAAAATATCATTGTTCATTGCTTCCAAATCTTGCAATAAACATAGCACGAAGTTAACATTATTGGACAGAAATTAATGATAAAAGAACGATATTGCATTTTAAGTTACTTTTTATTTGTTGTGTTTTCTGAACGTCATGTAATTAAATCATCTCGCTCCAAAATACCTTATAGTCGTGTTTTTTTTTTGTAAACATCGAACATTTTGCCTTTCAAAGTGGAACTGAAAAAATATTTTATGATCGGCGTCAATAATTAATTATTCGTAAATTTACCTCTCCGGAGCGAAAGGTACTTTGAGACATCTGTTACTGCTCTGCGTTGGATGGTAACCTATTGTTTCGTGAACTTGAACCCTAACTGCTCTGAAGCACTCAGAACGAAATTAGAAGTCGCCGGTTCACCTGCAGAGTGAGGGTGGAGCCATTGCCCTAACGACTTGCGAGGGGCAAGAAGTTGCCGCCGCTGATGCCCGTCTTCAAGTTGCGCCTCCCGGAGCCGAGTCGATTACACAAGTTGGTCAAAACGAAAGCATGGTGGGAAGACGACGCGAAAATTAGCGGAGCAGGGGAGAAGTGGGCGAAAAAAGTTATTAACTCTTCTACTCTAAATGCAAATCAGATGATGCATTTGTTATCGAGATCCTCGACGGTTATTAATTATTTATAAAATTCAATGATATAATATAGGTAATTCGCATTAAATTGATAAATTATTTTTCTGACATTCTTTACAATTTTGTATGGTATATAAATTATTACTTAGTTATTTTCGTGAATATCGGTTGTCGTTATTTTTTTACTGTATATTGCCGAATTTTCTGTTTGCCATCAATACGGTGACAACATATCTGAATTTGTATTTTAGTGGTCAATTTTTCTTTCATTGTAAGAAATTTTATTTAAAAAAATCGTTACTGATGGTAGCGGAAGACGTTAGAGAGTAAATTTATATTCCAGAAGGTTTGAGGCGGGAATAAAATAGTTCATTGCAATAAAACTAATTGATGTACAGCTATATTGATGCTACACGAATCACATTCAGGCTCAATGGATCGCAAACGTTCAACAAATATGCATGTGCAGAAAGCGTTAGAGGAAAACACGCCAATACCTAAGCGTGCTCTCGGGGCTATTTTCGGTGGCTGCCCGGGGTAAGTGAATTTTTATGCTTTGTGTGGTTCGGACCCCGGCAGCGGCCGGCAAGCGGGACCGTCGCCGCGACATCACGCCGCAGTGGCCACATTGAGAGCAGGGAAATGGAGAAGTTCGCCCTTTTCCTGTCGTCGGGAAAATAGAATCGCACCGTCTTCACAGTGGCTGCCCTTCGAGGGTTTTTGTGCCAGCGCCGCCGCCGCTGGCCCCTCGGTTATTTTGCAGACTTCAGAGGTCGCCGTCGTGGCGCCACCTCCACCGCCTCGGCCTTCGTCACGGCCCCCGTCACCGTGTCGTATCCGTCGCCGTCGCCATCGTTGCCCTCGCGACATAGCGTCACCGTATCACAATCCCCGCGTCGCGTCTACAGCTGTCGTCGCCCCTGGGCCACGACCCTGTCGCTGCTGCTTGCCACTGTTGAGCCTGTCGCCGTCACCTGCTCCAGCGCCGACCTCATTGTCGCCACTCACGTCGCTACTGCTGCTGCTGTATTTACTTTCACCGTCAGCTTTACAGGCACCGCCACCATTACCATCATCATCGCCGCCACTGTTGCCGTCACAGCGATCTCACAGCCACAGCTACCAGTGTTATCGTCGTCTTCGTCTCCATTTCTGTTTTGTTGGCTACCGCTGCCCTTGCCAACGCCGTTGCAGGCCACGTCGTCACATCTCCAGCATTGCCGCAGTCGCCAGTATCTTTCACTCCCGTGCCGCTCGCTTCGCACCCACCACCTTCGCTGCTGTGCTGTCTCAGGCGCCGGCGTCCGCGCGTTGCTCGTCCTTTGGTCTCCTTTGGTCCTTTGACTTTGGCTTTGGCTTCGCGTTCACTCATGTCCACAAACGTCCATGACTATGAGACTCCTGTGTGGTCTTTGTTCGTCTTGTCCCTGACTTATCCGGGTCCTCTTTCTTCTTGTCCATTGTCCTGTGTTGTCATCACTTTTCAGCATTCCAGTAACGCTCTTTGCTTCACACAATGATGAGTTATTCGTCACACCGTTCACCTGCTGAGCGAGGGTGGAGCCATTGCCCTAACGACTTGCGAGGGGCAAGAAGTTGCCGCCGCTGATGCCCGTCTTCAAGTTGCGCCTCCCGGAGCCGAGGCGATTACACAAGTTGGTCAAAACGAAAGCATGGTGGGAAGACGACGCGAAAATTAGCGGAGCAGGGGAGAAGTGGGCGAAAAAAGTTATTAACTCTTGAGCTCCGTTCGACTCATTGCGTCACACGTGTATTAGCTCCGTTCTTTTCTCGATAACTTGCATCCACTTCAAGTCTCTTATAAGTCTCTCACGTATTCCTGACGGTTACTCTCCATTTTTACAAATTTAAATGTTTCACAATTTAAAATTTATTTTTTTAAGTTTACTTCTGAACTTTTTCTCCTTTTCGTTTATTAAGTTATTTATTTTAATAATTTATATTAATTGTAACTTTTATAAAAGTCCCTATCCACCACTCTTGTAATCAAAGGGGCTAAAACTTTAACTTCAGTATATAGTGCCAAATTATTTTTTTGCTTTTTTTCGTTCTGCTACACTTTGACTGCTGTCACTTCGAGACCAATGGGAGTTTGTGACATTGACTGCTGCTTTATGTGCAATTTTATTATTTGTCAGTGAAGCGTACATTGATAAAATATACTGGTTTTCAGTTTGTTAAAGAACATGAGAGAGATACATGCCCCGTATTTTTAATCTCCTAGTGGTCTCCCGGTGATTCTTTGTAGAAGAGTACCATGAGACCTCTCTCCTTGTAACAAAAGGCGAAAAATCCGAGCAGCTGTCTGATGTCCCTACCTATATAAATTATTTCAACTTTTACTATTTGTTCCCAGAGACCCCCCCCCATCACCCCTATCCATATCGTTCCCTAAATTCGTTCCCTGATAAATTTTTCTCTCCATTCCCAAATAATTTCTCCCCTTCCTCCCATTCCCACATATCCCCGAGAGTCTATAGATGAAGTGAGTAGTTCATTGGCTATCGGTACGTATTTCTCGCCTTTTCATCCCCTCCCCTTCCTTTTGCGTTCAATAAGGCTAAATAGGCTTAGCAAGCACAGAGACACAGACAGCTCTTCTAAGGGGTCTACCTGATACAAAGCCGGAATCTGTGATTGCGGCCATAGGGACACCTCTTAACTATGCGAATTACAAGCAATTCTAAAGTCTCATAAAAGTTATGTTCTGTCTAGTCACAAGTAGTATTAATTATCTTTAGAGATTATTATAATTATCTTAAGTTAGACATATTTATAATGTTAATACTTTACTATCAGTTAATTCAGACTTTTTCCTGATTTGCTGCAGTTGAGTAAATTTCTATTATTTAAGTTTTGTATAATCAGGGCGAACGTACTGCAAGTTACGTCTTGATAATGCTTGAACGAAGTTCAAAATTATTGGTAATTCAAAGTGTTTTCGATTAATAAAGTATCATCTTATTTCTCAAAACGTCCCGTGAATATCAAATGCTCTCAGGCGCTGTCAGATGGGCGTGGATCCTCAGCGAAAACTTAAGTTCCAATGCTCCCACTCTCTTTCACTCTGCGCGCCGCGTGCATGCTTTGCCACCGACACTAATGTTCGTAATTAATTCGCAAATGAATGCATATAGTGCCGCGTATTTCACCCGTAACTCCCCCATTATAACTCCCTGGAGGTTCATACGCTCTGCATGAACATTCTGTTTTCGCAGCACCGCAATATTAGGGTTCTCGAATCGCAGTGCGTTTGAAAAGTCCTGAACTCCAAAGCCCCTTCTCATCCACCAGCGCGCTCCCAACGGGGATTTTCCATCAAATATTAGTCGGTGATATTGTCGGGCAGTGGAGCGTCTCCTGCGCATGGCCGGAGATTCTAGCTGCGCCAAGCTGCCTAAATTGCGTAGCGCGTCATTCAAGCTCTGTGCCTAAACCCGTCCAATCCTCCCTTTCTTTGCCCATTTGTATTCTCGACACGCCGAAAACTTCCAGGGATTGTACACATTTAAAGCTACTAAAACAAACACGGCCAGGCGATTAATTATCAAAAATATGTAACGAAAACAGTGCGGAATTGAAAATTCTTTGTATTTGTTCGTACTTCAGCTACACGCTGTGAGTGGGCAAAACTGATTTCAGATAAAACGACATTTAACTGCGAGGTTTGAAATTGGATACACTGTAATAAATGTTCGATAAAAATACGACTGTCACTGATGTATTGTTTGCGTTGGATGAGGGAAGTTGGATTTCGTGATTCAATTTATGTTCTGTTTTCTCAGTGTTGAAAAAGGATGTGCGTCCCCGAAGTCTGAAAATGTATCTGGCTGCTCTCTTTTAATTAGATCGACTGTACCCTTTGTGTGTGGATGTGGCATTTTGCCAGTGTCTGAAGAAGTGTTGCTATCGGACCGTGATTTGTGTTTTTTTTGGGGTTGGCCATTAGACAAGTCTATTGGGGCATAGCATCCGTCTTAACATGTCTACTTTTGCAGTCTTTTAGGAATTATTTTATTAAAACGCACTTTTTAGTCCTCTTAAGAGTGTAGCACCAGCAAATAATGACAGAATTTTTGTTCGTTTGTGCGGGGGCAAACGGAATATAAAGACGTAACATTTTGGAAAAAATATTTTGACTCTAGATTTCTCACATACATTAATATTGTGGTCATTATCACAGACCACAGATGATTTATAAAGGTTCATACATTTTGATGTTTCATACTTTTTTCAAATATTTATTTCAAATACTTATTTTATACTTTTATAAAATATGAATAGTGCATTATTGTGATACTTTTTGACACTTTTTGTGTTGTTTGTTTTAATTCTCTACATGTTAACATATCTTTGTTGCCAATGTTGATACATGTTGATATTCTGAATAAGAGCATACGTGGGAATTTGCTGTCCAGAATTAACTCAAGACGTATGCTGTAATTCATAGTTTTCACATGTATTATCTAACATTCTACATATCCAGCAAGAGACGAAAAGAAATATCGAGTCCACGTCAAGCTAAACTCGAGTACTCGAAATACCAGGATTTATGTTTTTAAACCTTTTGTACCTTTTGACGAAATTGAATGGATATTATTTTGCATTTGACTTCAATCAAGTAGAGGTAAAAATGTGTGTTATTTGAGTGCCTGAGATGCTGTAATAGTCGATGCTTCTGTTGCTAGATACTAAAATTACTAACGATTCTTTGCACAGAAACTGTAAACCTGTACAAGAACGTCATTATTGCCCCGGGAAACAGTCATTGTTTATGGGGAACATTTGAATGGACTACGATTTTCTAGTGACGAGAAATCGATGTTTCTCGGAGCAGTGGACCCTGGATTTTGTTATTTTGAATTGTTTTGAAATACACCAGTGCGTGGACCGCGCGCACAAATAACATGTTACATATTTATGCGAGGCGTGTCGTGCCCAGCAAATGGCAATTAATAGATCCTGATGCATTGTGTTTCTGCGGGAGGAGTACTGAATAGAATAGAGTCGTGTTCGGTGTTGCTCGTCGCTCGCCGATAGATACACACTTTCACATTTGGCTACTCATCCAAATGCAAAAATGACAAAAGTTTGCTGAATTGATATCTTTTTGAATTTTAAAGAAAACACTATCTCCCCTCGATCCCTCGTTCTGTATGGTTTAAAGTATGTGTGTATATCGTTGAAACATGAGAGTTATTAATTACTGAGACCTATAGAGATCATGAGGCAGGCATTGTATGTATACCAATGGAAATTGGTAATTTAATAGCACATACTTTCTTGCTTTAGCAACGGCTACGTAACGTATACCTAGCCGGTTCCAACGGCTACGTATACAATACTGTGGATACTAACACTATCAGCCTTCACATGTAAAACTCATTACCATCGTGCCACGTGAAGTGCGAAACATAATTATTGTAAAGCTAATACTTCAGTTAAAATTCAGTAATCCAAAAGTGCGTTCCTTACGGCGAGGATCTTTGAATACCTAACAATGAGAAGTCAATGCAATGAATTTGTAACTGCCATGTCATGACGTTGCCATTCCCATGTGGCGGCCCGATATGAACTCAGCACGGTCACTGTTGCAAGAAAACTACTGATAGACCTATGTTTTAAGAGACAACAACATACTTTCTCGTTTTATCTGTAACGGATACGTAATATTCATATTACAATATTGCTAGTCGTATTTAACTAACCACCTTTCGGTTATTTCATGAAAGACTCGTCAGCAAAAGAAGCCTTGGAAATTCCAATTTCCAATTTTCGAAGAGTCCGTATTTGTAAGCGTACGTTGCTGTACTCGAAGAAAGTACGCTAAGCAAAAAATGTTCCTTTGTATTTCCTGCAATAGAACTGTGCTTTATTCACATTGACGTTTCAGAAAATGTCCTCCAAATTAAAGAAAACTACCCATATTTCGAAAAAAAACTATTCCTAAAATAATTTAACGATCTAATATTTAGAAATAGTTTGCTTTTAAAGATTTATTTTTTAAGAACTGATTTCTTTAAGGAAAATATCTATCTTCGATAATGTCTTTCTCTGCAGTTACTGTCACCCGGAGCTTCTAGGATTCGAGTTCTGTGGGTGGCGAATTTTTGATAGTAGCTACATTAGCTAGGTCGAAGTCAGCCGCTGTCTGGAGCAGCATTTCCAGTTGTTGCCTAGCGTTGGAAGTCGTCTGAAGGTCAAAAACATCAAGAATCCCAGTGGGCATGAAAAACTTTGTTTACTAGTTCGATGAAGAATCAAACGCCCATTCGAAACCTTTTTGTCTTGAATCAGAAGTGAATATAGACAATGTAATCGTTAGTTATTGATGTGGCGACGAATAAAAAACAGAATTCGTATGTAGTAACTATTGCATACACTTAGGCAGGTTTGAAATATAATTTCTAACAGTGAAATGAAAGTGATTGGTACGAATTTAATTAATTTAAATTTTAACATTCCAAAATTGCAATTTTTATATTAATCCAAAATAATATTTAAATCCATTCAAAATTATTTTCCTTATTTTACCATTTATTATAGTCTTCCATTTATTCATAGTATTTTCCTGTTTCTTAAGTTTATTAAATCGAATTCATAAAGAAGTGTTATTATTTCAGTTAATAACGGAATGGGCATGAAGAATTCAAAAGGCCTGGGCGGGCATAAAGATTCCCGAAGGCCCGCCAGGGTATTAAGTATACCATTACGTGTTTTATTTCCGGTCCATAAACAAACCGTAATGAACTAGTAAACCATAAAAAATTCTCCTTTAGTGTTTCCGGTCCCTACCTCTGTGGCGGTGATGTTAACCAGGCCTTAGGACAGGGTCGGTCGCGGGTGCAAAAGGCGATAATCTAGGGCAACAGAAGATCCAACAACCGAAGCGGCGGACTGACGTGCGGCTTCAGTGGCAAGAAGTGCGATGCGATTGGCGTATGTTTCCGAATTTGCCTAAAATAAGTTTATATATTTACATGAAAGCTTTTCACTTTCCGAAGCCGACTTCATTAAAACCGAGTTCTCGTTTACAAGATTTGAAAATGATAGAAATGGAATTTCGTAAATTTGCTTCCTCCAATTCATTAGTCATGGGATGGGCTATATTTCCAATTAGAAATAATTGGATGCCTGTGAGGTAGACTGTGAAAACATACTGTAAAACGTGTCTAATTCAGAAATATCGATTCTGTATTCAATAGATTTAATGTTTATAGAAGTTTTCTTCTGACAAGCTTTCCAGATTTCTAGTGAAAACCACGCATCGTACGTTTACGAACAATTGTTGTCTTCTTTGCGGAGAGTAATATTAATCGCAATGTATTGATCGCAAGGTATTGATCGCAATTTGAGATTATCTTTCCTTTACAACACTCAATATGTTTTTCAAATGCTGATGAACTCTTAGGGAATGTAAATAAACATTTTTATGTACTATTGCTCTTTATAACGTACTTATAATGAATTTATCTACAGTCTGTAACGCTCTTTTAAATATAATATGTTTTCCTTGTTTTGGCTTTTGTTTCTGCTATACTTAAATTATGTTTATGCATCCGTTTAACCAGTTTACAATAAAAATGCTTCTGCCTTCTGATCACTTGCTGCCAGCGACATCACCCCTCTCAAATTCCCTTCTTGCCCGCAGCAGCTGAGACTTTCGAGTGACCTGCCCACCTCTCATTAGATCACATAACATTCATTGCATTCTAATAAAAAATGAACCGCTAGGCGTAGTAAGTAATGAAATTCCATCGATAAACGTACTGTTGATAATTTTGTGAAGTTTCTTTTTTACACATTGAAGAATAAAAAAATAATGCTCAACATTTAGAAGTACTAAAACTTTACAATTTAAAATAAATATTAAATGTTTAAGTTGAAATGTAAAGTAATTGGATGGCTTTCGATGAAGACATATAAGGCCTCATTTCTTCTTGAGCAATTGGTGACCTTGGCATCCCTAGCTTCGTGACGGAGCTTGTTAACCTGCGATTAATTTAGGAGACCTAGCAGGGTTCCAGGAATCACCGCCTGCGGCTGAATGGGAAGCTGAACGCGAGGGGAGAGAGCGGTGCTCCGTGACCTGTGGAGCCGGGGAGGCGAAGTCACTTCCGGTTCGAATTACCGGTGCGGCTTCGCGTATCCGCCCTACGGGACCAGCGCATTATGTCGGTGCCCTCAAGGCCAAGGGGGAGGAACTGCGGTCCCTTCCCTGCCCCCGCTCCACTGCGCTCTCATGTCACAGGGGTCGAAAGCGGATTGCGCAAGGCGAGGTGGTGCCTGCCTTACAGAAGATCATTCTAGCCTAGATGTTGATGCACAGTAATTTGTGTTAATTTATTATATTGCTGGTAAAAGAAATGTTCTGAGGCATTTGTACATGGATCAAAAAATTGCAAGTACGTCAGTGAAAAACTAAATATGACTGAGTGATGAAATTGATGTTTTTTTTAAGTGTATTGACTACTGAAATTGTAATAATTTCGCGGAAATTATTGTAATAATTTCAGTTTCAACGAACCATACATTCAAAATACATTCATCGCTATATGCATATTGTCAGTTAAATACTAGAGTCAGAGTTTGATTTAGTTTTATTTGATTATTATAGAAGTATCGCTTTGGGCGTGAAGATATAAAAATCAAATTTTCTGAAATTACATTTCAAAATTTTTAAAAAGATAAGCAAAACAAATGTGTACTTTTTGGGTTTCATACGAATTAATTAGGTCTGCGGTAAGTAACCCTATTGTCGATGTATACGCTTCCTTTTGTCGAACGATTTCAGCGAACGCGCGAATGCACACAGCGGCGTCTGGGGTGATACAGCCGCTGTGCGCATTTCACCATCTTGCGGGGAAACATCATCGCCACCTCACACGATAAAACATGCGCTACACGTACGAAAATAACGACTGTAGCATGTATGCGCATGTAACATGTATGTAGCATGTATGCGGCACATACGAAACACTAATCAATAAGTGGAAAGGTGAGCAAACGAAGAATGAAAATCTTCTTTCGGTGAATACCAAAGACCAAATCGTACGTTTCGTACCAAATGTCCCACACCCCAAAAAAAATTGTCATTACTTCCAAATATGAAGGAATAAAACGCTCATAACAATTATCTCTGAAATACGGGGTAAAATATCTTTTTTTGTACTTTAATAAAAGTAAAACAATTTTCTTGAAAAATTCTACACAACTGGCATCTGTACCACTTTTTTCATATAATATATTTTGTAGAAGAATCTGGAGCCATCCATATTATGAACACTTACGTAGAAAAGACCATGGACGCTTATTGTTTCTAATCAGTAGATTTTCCAAAACCGAAAAATGAAGAAAAAAATCATGTTGGCAACCCCTGACGGCTGCCCACTGCCTGCGTGGCCTGCGGGCCGCCCTGCGGGCCGGAGCCGCGCTAATAAGCTTACCCTAGCGCACTGCCGCCCTCCGCGCAGCGAACTTCGAATTAGTTCGTAGATGGAAATAATTATGATGCGAAAGTGAGTTCCCGCTGTGTTTTTATTAGAGGTGGGAGTTGCTGTAGCGTGATTTCTGGATGCGCCCAGCCCCTTTGGAAAGGGCTTGAAGAGTGTGCGTGGAGCGAACTTGAGAATATGTGACTTTTTTTATTGAGTTTATTGAGAGGCACGAGAGGCAATTATTTGCTTGCCATTTTTGTTCTTAAATTCCGAATTTTCAAAATCATCGTAAGAGAAGTTTCACACGCGCGAGGATATCGTGAATACGTAAAGAATAAGACAAGGGAGGATATTCGTGTAGCCTTGACATAAAGTGCTCTATGCCCACTTTCCCCTTTTTGGACTAAAAAGAAAACATCACTATTTTACTACTAAACATTTAATGAGATTCCCTTCTGTTCAGAAAGCATTGGTGAGATAAATGTATGTGAAGAAAATGTGACAAGAGCAAAAATTCAATAACGTAAATCATTTAAATTTCAATAAAAGAACTAACGCCTGTTTACCTCTCAATTTCAATAGATTTTTTTAACAATAGTTTTTCTAAATTTCTAACCGACAGCTCTAACCGATGCGTTACGCAATCAACGCGCTGTACTTCCACCCGCAGACGGCATGACCTCAACTCGACACAAACCCTGTTCCCCCGCGAGGAGTTATAGCTGGCTGCAATTCACACGCATTATCATGATCGACATCTTGATAGTATTCACTACCAAAACAAACCACCGGCTCTTTCCTTCCCGCGAGTGGATCCGCACGGCTCGGGTCACCATTACTGCTGCGCGTAGAAGCCGCAGCCGCGGACCGCAGCGCCCCCTTTGCGCGCGCCCTCTGCAGGGTCGAGCAGGTGAAGAGTCGTCCGCCACCCCGGCCCCGCGTGGAACGGCGCGCGCCGCACCCGCCGCCTCGCCGTAATGTCGCGCCGAGGGCGTGCTTATGAAGGAAAGGTCTTTACGTTTCAGCTGTAAAATCTGAATCGCTTCAATCGTGAAGGAGATGCTCGTTTTCTATTTGTTCTCAACCTATTAGACATGGCTTTACAACTCGTTTTGCGATGGGAGTTGACGACTGGAACATGGCACGCGAGTGTGTTCCTGTGTAGTCCTATGAAATAAAGCTTAGATTGGGTAGAATGAAAACGTTAGTTTCTCTTCTCTTATCCCGACTTTTATCTTAAAGTATAATGCCTTCCAGAAAAGCTTTGGTTATAGCGGATTCTCATTTACTTAACTTTCATTATCCTTTTACGGCTTTTTCAGAGTTAATGTTTAGAATTTACGACTTGCATACTATTAACTGATACTTTCTGCGCTTACTAGAAAGTTAAATTTTCTGAGAAGATAGGGATATTTTCCGGTATATATAAAATATTCCTGCTAATCTATAGTCATTTATAACATCTGATTCATTATTTCTGCAATAAAAATATATTTCATGAAGTTTGCATATATTGCGTGATCGTTTCAGAATGAAACTGAAAAATCCTTCTTTGTCACTGTTTCTTGAAAATGTCGGTACACAGTTTCTTACATCCCTAAATGTGGTAAATAAAATAAATAATACTTTTATGATAATCTTTATTCTTTTCTACGAAGTTAATTTTTCAATGAGGAGAGAGTTTTTGAAAATAATGTGTTCAAAAATTGAATAATTTTTCGTGCTCGGCATCATGCTTTTGATGAAAATTTGTAATGTGTTGACGTGTAATTTGTTGCCATGTGTACTTTAATACAGGGAAATCAAAAGAAGTCTGTTGTTGTATTGCAATGCATAATAAAAATGTGGCTTATATTGAGGCCTTTCTTTGTACTTTCGTTATAATTCCTTGGATTTCATTGTATATATCTGCTTGTCCACGTTAGATGCTGCATGTTAGGAATAAGTAGTTGAGTTTGGTGAGATACAAATGCAAACATTTATAAATGTTAATAAGTTCGTAAGAACATTTAAAAAAAGTAAGTCGTATCTCTTTTATTATTCCTTATTGATAAGCAGGCGTGTGCATCCATATGTTAAATGTAGAATATGTTCAGAGTTAAACTTCGATCAGCTTTCCTCAGTTGTCCTAAAGCCCTTGCATAGGTATTTAGTTGAACCAACACTCACCTAGACTACTCGTTGTGGTATCCACCCTACGAAATCCGGCGAGCGGATGTAATGCCAGGGGGGGAGACCAGCAGCGGCCGCGCTGCCGGAAGAGATTCAACCGCAACCGTCGATGGCTCAGGCCTGGAGCGATGAGCCCCGGCCCTTCACGAGGTAGTTTCTGATTACTATTGCGCCAGATTTGCTGAAGGAAGCAGCTAGACCTATCTACTGATAGGTATCAAAAAATTCCATTAAAGTTCAGCAGAAGAATCATGTTATTTAAGAGAAACCATTTTTAGAATTCAAAAATGAAAAGAATCAAAATAAGCCATTAAAATATAATTGCATATATTTTTATTAACTACAGCGTGTCATTTTGAATAATGAGTTAGTCGAGTTATTATTATTATTATTATTATTATTATTATTATTATTATTATTATTATTATTATTATTATTATTATTATTATTATTATTATTATTTTCATAGCTTTCTGGTACATGTTTTAGGAGTCATGCGGATATTTCTATCAAAGCATGATTTTCGTACTTTTAAAATACATATATTTATTTTAAGAACTAATTAGAAGTAAACAATTCTATCAATATAAATTTAAACACTTAATTTATAAACTAAAAATTATTATTATTATTATTATTATTATTATTATTATTATTATTATTATTATCATTACAGAAATGCGATGTTAGAGAGATCATTAAAGTCATTTTGTTAAAATATGAAGTTTTATTAATTTAATTTCAAGTTAATTCATTCTCACTTCACTAACAAAATATGAACTGTTTCTCATTATTGAGGTCACTGAAAAGCACAATTAATGTGTGGATGAAATTGTATATTTTCTGCCAGGAATTCCGATGAGAACGAATTATGGACAGATGAAGATAAGTTGTAAAACAGTGACTAAACGTTTAACAAAGTGATGAAAAAATTGATGATTGGAACTAGAGATTTCTCAGTAACTCTATCTCAACATAGATTCACAAGGGTAAACGATCCAAATGGCGTAGACGAGGATCACATTGCGCGACAATGGAACCGATTCTCGCGAAAAGTGTGAATAAGTTTGACTTTTTGATGATTGTGGCATGGGATGCAAAGAAAAATACAGTGTTCCCCTAATAGTAATATGAATGTTAATTCATTTATAATGAGCAAGTAAGCCAGCTGTGTTTTTCTTGGCCTCCATCGCCCTGACAGGAGTTGGGAAATGACCCTGCTGGGGTTCCCTAGTCCAGAAGTAGAGGGGTTTGTGGGGTAGCGTCGTGGTTGGGCGTGTTGGGTTGGATCCCCCGCGCGACCGCGCCGCCGCCGCCGCCGCCGCCGCCAAGGCAAACACGCCCGCACGCGCATTGGGCGTCAGGAGCGGCCGGCGCCCTTCCGCCCTTCGCCCCTGTTTGCCCAGCGGCGGCCCGCGCTGAGCGGAAGGGCCCTCGCCGTCGCCACTTTCCCCTGCCATTCGCTGGTGCAGATAGTCCATCTTCGCGATATTACTTTCATTTTAGACTTCTTCCCTGACTATTCTCTTTTAGGATGTTCCTGAGATCTTCGATCTCTCGGAAATGTTTGCCAATATTTTTTCTTCCTTTGCTAGTATTCTTGCCTTGTACTGTATTCTCCCAGCCAAATCTCTTCTGATTCTTTGCCGGTTTCAATTCCGTCGTCAATCTGTTCCTTTCCTTCTCTGCTACCTTTTTCCTCGACTACTTCATGTGCATCCCTTTTTTTCATGCACTAATACACCGTGTTCTTAAATATTATTGCCATTGTCAAATATTCGAAGTTTCTCTCATATGTTGTATTTTCTACCTATTTCATTATTATATCCTAATACCTTTTTGTTATTCATCTTCTTCTTGTTGTAATTATTATCCGTAAAATCGCGTTTTCCTTACACTTCGCGTTATCTACGTAATATTAGATTCATCAGTATTTCCCCCTAATGTTTCGTTCTCTTTCTCGTTTTTCCTTCTTTGCATTTCTCAATCTATATGATGGTGACTTCATGGCTGTGCCCTTTATCTGGTATATTTTCCTTTTTCCTAGGTTTTCTTGCATTTTATTATCATTTGCCTTTATTATTATTATTATTATTATTATTATTATTATTATTATTATTATCTTTTAAATGGTATTTGCAAACTATGTGTGCTGTAGCAAATCTCTTGAGGCATTTTCCACTCCAATCATGTGTCCCTCTACGTA
This sequence comes from Teleogryllus occipitalis, assembly GCA_011170035.1. Lineage (NCBI taxonomy): Eukaryota > Metazoa > Arthropoda > Insecta > Orthoptera > Gryllidae > Teleogryllus > Teleogryllus occipitalis. The sequence goes on along the minus strand of BLKR01000844.1, from coordinate 180,008 downwards.
GTCAAACATACTTGATCCGTTCCTCCCTTCGTCTCAGTGTGTATGATAACCTGCTGACCGTCTATGTGCCGCGACGAAAGCAACGCTCCGACCCCTTCCGTAGAAGAGGCGGAAATTAGCTGCGAGGGCCGGTTGCTCTTTGTCGGCAGCGCAGCGCTTCTGCCCCGGCTGGCGCCGTTGCGTTGGTGGGTTCTCGTTAACGCCCTGGAGTACGAGTCCATTCCCGCACCCTCACTTCGGCGAGGACCGAGGATTGCACCCATAAACCAACGCTGAATGAGAGATGAATACGTGCTTTGAATTTGAATGACGTGCTGTAGAGAATTGAGAGAGGGAGTAAGGGAGGTATGGATTCAGAATTTTTTGAAGAAATGTGTACACTGATGTAATATACATACGTAATTTGAATTCATGCTTTTACAAGTTTTTCCGATATGTGCATAACATAACCATACCCCAAGTGACAAAAAACTATATTTATATGTCAATATATATTTCATGTTCATCAGGTACTGTTTTCATTGCTATATTCCATTGTTTTCTAATACTACCCTTTATCATTACTTTAAAAATTTAATTTGGAACCTGACGTGTCTTGGATATTATAATAAATTTTATTTTTATTTAAATTGATCAATATTCTGCAGAATATGACCTGTGTGTTTTTCTTTTCAGGTGAGTCACTGTAAAGGCCTACAAGTGCCATGTATTTCCTGATGCTCTTGGTGAGTGTTCAAATTGCATTAATCATGGATTCATGTGTGTATCTTGTCGCGGAGGGCCTTGTGAGTTTGCTGACAGACCGAGAATCCCACAAGTGTGTACTTTGTAAAAAAGGTTAATGTGTGTCTCTACGAGGGATATAGTGAGTACCCGGCGCGAATAATCGAAAAATCAGCATCCCCTGTAAAATACTCCGAAAAAAACGATTCTATGGGAAAGAAAAATTGAAATTTATCACCTCGTCTTTCATCACCCAACTGGCTGATCATCCTAATGCCTCGTTATCCAGCGCGCTTCACCCTCTCTTACCCTAGTCATCTGGCAACGCCAGAAACATTTTGTGTGTAATCAAAATTGTGCTAACGTCCTAACATGTGACTGTTCCTTTCCTCAGAGCTTCTCAAAAGTCTCCATTTTAAATTTGAGAGTAATCGCTCTAGCGGTTCAAACGATGTGGACAAACTTGCTCCTGTGTACATACTTTCATTTTTTCTTCCTCGTTTCATACCTTATAATAAGAGAAAGTATGGTAATATTGCAAGAATGGTCACCATTTTTTGACAGAAAAACTACGTTTTGTGGATCTCTGGTACCAAAAATGTGAGTTTTTCTTGCTCGTTTGTGTAGTAAATTACTTCCTGGAATACGTACTATAGTCAGAATCCTTTTTTGTGAGTTATCGATACGAAAACATTGTTTTCGCCAAAACGTCTGTCAGTGGACATCAGTTAAGCCTAAAAAGACTAAAGGATTTTCTCCTAAATAAATATTATCCGATCGATTGATTGTCTACCCCTCGAACTTTAAACGGTTCTTTTCATTTTTGGGTGAAGTTTCTATGAAGCTCCAAAATATTTTCGAAGTTTTCTCAAAAATTTAAATTAAAAAAATGTTTTAAGAATAAAATAATGCGTGCTTATAAAATGATACAGGTCCGATTTTCACCGAAACTTCCGAATGAGTAGCATTGGGGGAGGAAAGGGTAGAAAACAAAACTAAGCCTCCGGATGTGCCCTAATAACACAACCATGGTTGCCTGTGAATGTGACAAGGAAAATTAAATCCAAAAAAGTATATTTAATTATTTTAATAAAAATAACAGAATACATCAATTATATAATGAAAATACGTGAAAAATTGAGATACTTTTATTTCTACAGACTCATTAAAAACTCTTTGAAAACACTAAATAAGGATTTTGAAATAAAAAAAAAAGAGTATCAAAATCCGAGATTGCGTTGCATTCCAAAATTAGCTTTAAAAATGACTATCTTAATACCTCCGCAAGAACTTTTTACTTTACGTATTCAAAAATGCACTGTAACTCAAAAAGGGCATGAGATAGCAAACACGGGGCAGTGAGATTTCTTAAAACACACATTATCTTTAATTTAATGTAATCAAATGTTACAGTGTTGTATAAGTTCTTTTTCATACAATTACTCTTTGTAGTCCAGGAACCGTGAAATAAGTGTTTGTGAAAATAATAAATGAGGACGATCATCAATTATTGTTTACTCTATTATATGTTTGATAGCATATAAACTTCAATTATAATGATGGAAAACGTTAATATGAAAGATCTGCAAAACATTCATTCTATAGAAGGAAAGCTCTGTGACGTTAAAATACGTACTACATATGTTAGAGAGTGTGATTCTTCAGAAGTCACGGGAAAACGAAAAGGGTCCTCCGGTGTTGAAAGAGAAGATGATATTGAATTTACCACGTCTGATAATATTTGGAAAGAAAGAACCCCGAATAATGTTAAAAAACAACGCTTAGGCGAGAATGATGGAAAAAATTGTGAAAAAAGTGGTGTTTGTGAAGTTAGTGATGTAAAAGTAAATCGCTCAATACCATCTTCATTTGTCTGCACCATGAATGCGGATTACGTGATGCCGGAATACAAATTTTGTGAGGACAAAAACCCCAATTCTGAGCCTGTAAAAAAATTTAATACTTATCAGGTATGTAACGAAACTCTTGACATTTCAAATACAAAGAACGATTTAATTTTGCCACTCAACAAACAAGACTGTCCTCCAAACATTAAATGCACATCATTGTTTAAAGAAGAAAGTAAAACAGGCATTTCCAACGACTGTAAACAAGTTCGATTTTCACATGCCGTAAATGTTATTCCGGATATATCGTTTACTACATGTACATCAGTTTGTCACCCTTCGGCAAAACTGTGCTGTGAAATGGACTTATGCACAAATAAAAATGAAAATGATAGCAATAGTGAGGTTTCTTATGATTTATGTTGTTCATCAACAAGCTGTGATGAAGTAAACAGTAATATGTCGTCCTACATTAACAAAATGTGTATCTGCCAGCATTCCGATTCCAGGTTGGTACATACGTGTAGGCAAATGTTTGAAAGTGCGCCCCATAACTTTAAAGAGAAAAACATTTTTGTAACCAGGAATAATAATTTTCCTTCCATTTCTTTACCGTTCTCTGATGCTCATGCAAAGGTGCAACGGTGCTCAATTTGTTTCGTATCTTTCACAGATCAAAAGGTTGCCCAGCCTGAAACGTGTTCGCATAAATTTTGCCTTGATTGCCTACAACAGTGGGCAAAAAATATGAATACATGTCCGATGGATCGGCTCAGATTCAATACGATTTTTGTAAAAGATCGCCTAGACGGCAAAATAATAGACCATATACCAGTGAAAAATTCTGAATTAGAAGACGATGATATGGATAACAATGTTGATTATTGTGAAGTATGCCGCCTTAGATCGGTGGGAAGAGAAGAAATTCTGATCTCATGTTATCGGTGTGGCCGAATGTATCATTTAACATGTCTCTCGACACCCGTAGACATTGTTACTTTCGAAAATTGGGTCTGTGCAGATTGTGAAGATTGCTGAGCAACAACTAGACCAATTTTCTGATATTTTAAATAATTGAAATCACGTGTGAACAAAGATTGTTCACCGAAATATTAAATGTAGGAGTTTGTTGAAGCATACGTGTTGTGAAGGAAATATTGGAGTTCAAGTGATGATAATTTTTGACGAACTTTGTTTGGGTCTACCTAAGTTTCATTCTCTGTTTTGTGGGTTTAATGTTATTTAAATTAAATAATTTTTATGTTTATTTATTAGTGAATTCAGACACGCTATAACAAGCAAATTGTTATAATGATTGCTTTTAAACATTGAGAATCTCAATATTTTTATGTGATAGAAAAGAAATGTTTATAAATAAATGTTAAAGTAAATTTTTAAGCGTGTCAAATTATTTGTTCTCAACACCCCACTCCTCTAAGTCAGAAATATCTCGAAGGGAATCTTCAATTCAAATCGGAAGTTTAACATTACATAAAACTCATTGGCATAATTTTCATTACCATCATATTACTTCATTACAAACTTTTTAATCGTTATCCTGAAATTATATAATTCGTGGAATTTGTAGGGTAATAGTGCAAATTGGGTGTAATGTGCAAGCTTCTCCAACGTGGCTCTATTTTAGTATGTCCGGCATCAGAAGACCAGTTCCTCGTCGATTGCTCGGGATCCCGAGAGGCAGGGCAGCTGGTCCTCTTGAAAGTGCAGAATCGCTTCGGCGACTGCGACGTCAAGTGTCCTCTAATCTCCGAGCGTTTAGGACCCCGGGCCGTCCCGAGCGCTGTGACAGCACAGGCGGTTTCAACACGGTCCAGCCCGGCCCAGCCCTGCCCGGCCCGTCGCCTGGCAACGCACGGCGTGTAATCGCGAGCTACTGCCCATTCACCCCTTCCCTTCTGTTTTGTAGTTTCACTCATTTTATTCAAAATAATTAAAAATCTCATCACATCCCCATTATGAATATGCTTGCAAAGGTTTATACAAGTACACGTTTGTACATGCTTATACAATACTTGCTGACTATTATGGAATGACTATTTCAAAAATATTGTTAGTTCGAACTGAAAATGCTCCCTCCCCCTGAAATACTTTCTGCGTCTGTCACTGCTTCGCTCGGTAATCTTCACGAGCCTACCTCCCAAAGATCGTCCTCTTCGTCGATGATAACTTTGCACTCCGCGGACGCTTCTCATCAGTAATTTGTATTTTGTGTTTCGAATACCGACTCTTGTCAATGTGTTAGAATGAATCTTGTGTAGAAAGAATCGAACGCTTTCTGAAACGTGAAATGCGATTGCTCTTTTGGAAATAATTACTCTTCATGCGTGTTGTTAGAAAGAGAAATCCGTTTTCATAGTCGCGAAATAATAATTAATATAGTGATGTAACAAAATGGCACAGACTCTCGTATCAGTTAGGTTTATAATCTCTTTAGTCTGGATTTAGCTTTTGGGTTTTCCCCATCGTCTTCCCAGCTGCGATCTAAGGGTCATTATTTCATCTTTTCTAAATTTTCTTATCCCCTAATGGTAAAATTAAAATATGACTTTGAGAATATTACAGAAGAGTAAAGTCTCAATGAAGTCCAGAATGAAAATTTTCGTAGAAAAAAATGGAGCTGTTTTTGAGAAATTCACGTTTGGTTTTACTGAAAATACGTAATTAAGAGCTAATTTTCTCAGAAAACGTTTGAGTTATCGAGAGTACAGAGAGACAGACGGCCTTTTTGAAAAATCCATTTTTTCGGTATCAGGGGACACCAAAACGCGATTTCCCTGAATATCTCGAAATTTATTTTCCACAACAAATTTCTCTAAACTACGTATTTTTCTTCGTATATACGTACAATACGAGAAAATAAAATCAGATTCTGAAATATTGCACATAGTTCATTTAATTCTTTATGCTATTTTACAAAATCATATTTTATCAAAATCTTCACGGGAATAATATTCTCAATTCCTGATTTATAGTAAAATATTTATGCATTTTATATTTGATTTCAGTTTGAAACGCGTTTTACAGGAAAATAATTATTCATTTATCATTTTGTTTCAAGGTAAATAATTCATTTTTACTTTCTCATATACGTACGTCTACACCGAGTAATATACGTAGTATAGAGAAAGTTATTTAATTCTGCGCGAAAAAACGGCAGATTTTCGGCGGAAAAAAATCATTGCAGGGCTCTGGTAACGAAAAAGTGCATAACACCTGTTGTTAAATTAAGAGAAAAATTATATAACACGCGGTGTAGCCAAAATTCCGTTTTGGGGGTCCTTGATGCCAAAAACCCAATTGAAAGTAAAACCGTCCGTCCCGTCCGTCCCGTCCGTCCCGTCCGTCCCGTCCGTCCCGTCCGTCCCGTCCGTCCCGTCCGTCCCGTCCGTCCCGTCCGTCCCGTCCGTCCCGTCCGTCCCGTCCGTCCCGTCCGTCCCGTCCGTCCCGTCCGTCCCGTCCGTCCCGTCCGTCCCGTCCGTCCCGTCCGTCCCGTCCGTCCCGTCCGTCCCGTCCGTCCCGTCCGTCCCGTCCGTCCCGTCCGTCCCGTCCGTCCCGTCCGTCCCGTCCGTCCCGTCCGTCCCGTCCGTCCCGTCCGTCCCGTCCGTCCCGTCCGTCCCGTCCGTCCCGTCCGTCCCGTCCGTCCCGTCCGTCCCGTCCGTCCCGTCCGTCCCGTCCGTCCCGTCCGTCCCGTCCGTTCCGTCCGTTCCGTCCGTCCCGTCCGTCCCGTCCGTCCCGTCCGTCTGTGAACAATACTAGCGCATAAACCGTGCGTACGATTTTTTCTTAATTGAAGAAACCCCCTGTCGATCTGGCACTAGTTCAAACTTTGAGTTTTTGACAAACATTCTTTAAAATTTCGGGGTACTTTACATGAAGCCTCACGGATGTTTTCAAAATTTTCTCAAAACGGCTTCAAATTTGTTTTTTTAAAAATTTATTGTAAGAATAGAGGAAAATACTGTGATGAAGGTGGTATACGTACAATTTTAGCGGTTAACTCGGAATTTTCGAAAATAGCAAATGTTTGATTTTTTTCGGTGTCTTTCCACAACTACAGAATTGAAGATAGTGATTTTTCCTTCAAATTAAATTGGTTGTCCATAAGTAGTTCTTCCATTAGGATCATGTACATTCTTTGAAAAGTTGAGCAATTTTCACGCAATATGGCGTGCAATATTTGCAATTTAAAAAAATAAAAAAACAAGATTTTCTCAAAAACGGCTCCAATTTTTTTCTTTACGTTTTTAGAAACGATAGTGCCAAATGAACCCTATTCGATGACATTAATTTCATATAGATCTATTCTTTTGTTTGTTTCAAAAATTACAAAATTTATAGTTTTTTTGAATTGTCTCTCACAATGGTAGAATTTACATTCGAGGCAATTTCTTCACGTTATTGTGTTTATGAGTACATATTATTTAAATAATGTCGAATAAAGTTTCTCGAAAACTCAACAGTTTTTTGTTAAAATGAGATCAATAATCCGAATTTTCAGAAAAGCTCAAACGCCATTTTCTTGAAAATTGCTCCAAATTTTTCTTCAAACGTTTGCAATGGATAGTGATAATGGCTCTGTTTAATATAACGTAAAGCTTATTTGTCGTGTATTCATTTGTTTTTTTTTTCAATAATAACACAAAGGATCGTTTTTTTTTTTTTGTTTTTTTTTTTTTCATTATCTCTCACGCCGAAAGTCTGTGCTATTCTGTTGCACCTCTAGTTACTTTCTCGTATACTTACGTATATTCGGGAGTAATATTCGTAGTTTAGAATAAGTTATATAATGCTTTCGAGATTTCAACGGAAAATTTTGGGGTCCCGGATTTTTGAAAATTGCAAAAGTTTGAATTTTTTTGGTGTCTTCCTACGAATACATAATTAAAAATAGAGATTTTTTCCTCAAATCAAAATTGTTGTCCATAATTACTTCTTTTATTAAGGTCATTTACATATTTTTGAAAACTAGTAGTTTTCTCGAAATATGGCGTGTAATATTTGCAATTTAATAAATGTATAAACAAGATTATCACAAAAACGGCTTCATATTTTTTCTTTTAACTTTTGGTAGGGATAGTACTAAATCCAATCTATATGACGACATAAACGCCATATTGCTCTATTATTTTCTTTTCGAAATTTACACAAATGTATTTTTTGTCTTGTCTCTCGCGTCGCTCATATTTACATTACCGGCAATTTGTTCAATTTATTGTATTTATGTGTACATATGCTTTAAATAATGTCTTAAAAAATTTCTCGAAAACTCAACAATTTTTTGTGAAACTGAGCTCAATATTCCCCATTTTCGCTCCGTAGAAACGCTTTACTATTTACTATTTACCATTTACTAAAAAATCTCCAAAATTTTTCTTCAATCTTTTCCATCGGATGGTGCAAATTGTACTGTTATGTATGTTATGGTGCAATGTGATGTAAAGTTCAATTTTGATGTATTCTTTTGTCGTTGTTTTTTAAATTAGACAAATGTCTTTTTTTAAATATATCTTACGCCGTTAATATGAACATTTCCATATATTTGTATACCTTATTCCATTTGTGAGTGGTTGTGCTTAAAATGACTGCAAATGACGTTTTTCGAAAAATCAATAGAATCCTGTGAAAAAGAGCTTCAAAATTCGGATTTACAGGAATGCTTAAACGACATTTTCATAAAATCGGCTCTAAATTTTTCCATAAAAATTATGATTTACGGTGAGATTTTAACTTTTTTTAATATTTGTAAAGTAATGTCTCGGTTCTACTATTAAGAAACCGAAAAGGTGAGAAAAGTTTTAAAAAAATAAATGGCTGCTGGGAAGAGGATGGGGCAAGATCGTAAATCCAGTTCACACCAAGGAAATTATAAATGATTACTACGAGAAAGAGTGTGCCTTTCTTTAGCACCACTAGTTGATTTTTAACTTATAACAAATTAAAACAAATTACACAAACTCGATGGAAAGTACACATCTCCAAAATTCTGCACATCACATCAAAATTGAATCATGATACGTGCAGAATGCATTTTCGCAATGTAATATCTCAGTTGTGTTTCATTGATTGTTATCGATTGGCTAGATATGCGCATTTTAATGAGATACGTTAAGATTGTGTAAATTCCATTGTCGAATTGCGCGGATACTAATGAATATGGAATCGCTCACGCGTATTGTGGGTAACAGGATATGGTGGTATTAGCACAGAGGTGCTTTGAACATACGCTTGGAATATATTCATTCAGATCTTGTGTGTGTGTGGTAAGTTGATATTAAACTCAAACAACATTTGCGAATATTAGTTTAAATAATATGAAAGAGTGACTTTTACATTTTAATTGTATATAATATAATTTATGGTTTACTAGTTCATTGCTGTGTGTTTACGGACCTCAAAACACATAACGGTATTGTTAATACCCTTGTGAGCCTTTCTTATTCTTTATGCCCTATGGCCTATTTAACACTTTATGACCCTCTCTAATATCAACATAATACATACATTGTATGAATTCGATTTATTACAGTAAAGATGCAAGCAAATACTAATGGTACTGTGATTTCTGTGAAGAAGAACTTAAAATTTCGCATTTACAGTAACGGTTAAACGACATTTTTTTAAAAAGGCCATTAATTTTTCAATGAAAATTGATCTTTAATACGAGATTATACTCTTCTTTAACTTTCTTAAAGTAATATTTCAGTTCTGTTATTAAGAAATCGAAAAGTTGTGAAAATTTCGAAAAAAAATAGTTTAGGCGGTGATAGATGGCAGCTGGCAAGGGGATGCGGCAAGACCGTAAAGCCAGTCCACACCAAGGAAATTAGAAAACTTTTCTACGAGAAAGGCTGTTCCATTCTGTAGAACAATTAGCTAATTTCTTGTATACATACGTATATACGGAGTAATATACGTAATTAAGAGAAATTTATGTAATACTGCAGGAAAAAAACGCGGATTTTCGGCAGAAGAATTCATTGACAGGCCCTGGTAACGAAAAGTGGATAAATTCAGTTGCTAAATTAAGAAGAAGAAAAATCTTCTAACACGTCATGTAGCCAGGCTCCCTGTTTTGTGAATCCTTGATTCTGAAAAGTCAATTGATACCAAAAGGTCAATCCGTCTGTCCGTCTGTGAACACAACTAGCTCCTAAACCATACGTAGGAGTTTTCGAAATTGGAGAAATCCCCGTCCACCTGGCTGTAGTTGGAGCTTTGAAATTTTGAAAAACAGTCTTTAAAATGTGGGGGTACTTTACTTGAAGCCCACTGACTTTTTAAAATTTTCTCAAAAAAACGGCCCGTAACTTTTTCTTTCAATTTCTTGTAAGAATAGAGTATAATTTTCGGGGTTAGCTCTAAATTTTCGATAATTTCAAAAGTTTGAATTTTTTCCGCGTCTTCCTACAACTACAAATTTGAAAACAGAGATTTTTCCTTGAAATGAAATTTGTTGTTCATAATCAGTTCTTTCAATAAAGTAATGTACCTCTTTTTTAAACTTTTAGTAGTTTTTGCGCAATAGTGCATGCAGTATGTGCAATTTTTTAAACAAATAAAAAACAAAATTTTCTCAAAAAACGGCACCGATTTTTGTACTTCTGTTAGGGATGGTTCTAAATATACTCTAAGTTGGCATAAATATGATGTTGCGGTAACCTTTTGATCTTCAAAAATTACGAAAATGTAATTGTTTTGACTTGTCTCTTATGTCATTAATATTTACATTAATGGTGACTTATCGATTTTATTGTATTTACGAGTTTATGTATTTTAAATATTGTCATTTGAAGTTTCTCGCAAACTCAACAGTTTCTGTGAAAATGAGCTAGAAACTCCGTATTTTGTGAAACGCTCTAACGCCATTTACTAAAAAATGTCTTCAATTTTTTTTTCAATGATTTTTTCCGACTGATGGTGCTAATTACACTGTTTAATATGACGTAGGATTCAATTTTCGTGTATTATTTTGTTTTTTTCAAAATTTACACAAATTATTTTTTTAAATATATCTCACGCCGTTAATATGCACATTTCAGCAATTTGTAAACCCTATTACATTTGCAAGTTAAAGTACTTCAAATGAATTCAAATTAAGTTTTTCGAAAATTCAGAATATTTATGTGAAAAATGACTTAAAATTCTGTTTTATAGTAGCACTTAAAGCCATTTTCTTAACTACAGCTCCAATTTTTTAATGAACATTGCTATCTTGGACGAGGTTTATTTTTTTAAAATATTCTTAAAGTAATATTTCGGTTCCAATATTAGAAAACCGAAATATTGTGAAAATTTTAAAAAACATACTTTTGGCGGCGATAGACGGCAGCCGGCAAAAGTATGTGGCAAGTTGGAATAGCTAGCCCAGACGAAAAAGGGCGGACGGACGGGCGGACGTTTTGAAAAAAATCTTTTTCGATATCAGTTGACCCCCAAACGTGTATTTCCATTGAAATCTCGAAATCAATTTTTCGCAGTATTACATAACTTTCTCTATACTACGAATATATATACGAATATATCTTCGTATATACATACGAGAAATAAAAGTCATGAATCAAGAACACTTGATGCTAAAACTGTGACAAAGTGGATGCTTTTTGCAGGAAGTGTACTTTTTTGTATTCGTATGATATATAACTCCTCAAAGGACATTGTCATGAGTGAAGGAATATTATTTTTCTTTTATCACAGATTTCTTAGCTCTAGGATGAATATGCACGGCTTCCGAGGCCCTAATGTTTTTTTTATTTTGCTTTATACTCTGCACAGATGCATCTCTGAGAGTTTGCCCTTCGTGTAATCCTCCTCCTATTTTTCTGCTTAAATTTTAGTCACTCGCCGGGGAAACATAACCATAAGATGGTAATGCAGATAGGACATGATATTCGATTCTATTACATCAGGGCATGTGCGGAGCTTTGAGGTCCTATTATTAGTTATTTAAATAGATATTCGTTTGTTTAGCATTAAGAATTGACTATTATTGAAGTTATTAAGAATAAGAAACAATTTTATGTGCATTTTTTGAGAGCGTATTGTGCAGGTCCTCAGAGGCCCTGCATAGGTTTTCATATACTTAGTTTCCCGGGTTCATGACTCCTGAGGTTAATAATTTTAGTGCGAATGTTAGTGAAGTTGACCGGGGCTTTGGGAATGGGGACAGGACAAGGTCGAGTGGGGTGGGAATGCACTAAAATAGAAGTGAGCAAATAGGATGGCAATAGACATAATGCCTGCCTAATAGATTGTGAAAAATGTAAACCGAGACACACGGGACACTTCGGTTTGATATTAACTGGTTAAAATATATTTTCAATAAAAAATTAAAATTTGATAATTGTTCATGTTTTTTTCTCCTAAATACACGAATCAAGTGCAGTTATTGGTGATAGTGTAAAGTATCTTAACGCCATGTACGTCGGATATCTAACAGATTTTTGTGATAAATGCTCAAGCAATGCCGGAATTCTTAAGCTAGTGTTTTATATTTGTCATCCAGTTACCTGCTCCATTGTTCCCTTCACTAAATTGTCTCTAAAGCAACGACAGATTTACAATCGTTGCGATTCAGACTTGTAAGCCGTGATCGCTTGTGTACGGGCCACTTTAGGTTCAGTCTCAATATTATGTCCTGCTGTCGAACCAACGTCATTAGTTCCGTCCACTAACGTTTCCACTTCATGCCACGAACACATTTACGACTATCACGGCATGAGCGCCGTCTAATACAAATCATGTGGCTATAATCTACATGCCTACACAGCAAAATTTCAATGTTGTAATTTATAATAATCATTGAGTACATTTCCGTTTCTCAAAATAATATCATTTGCTTTTTCGTTATAAATATAGCGTTGATAAAAACAGACGCTTTTTATTATTTTCAAATAGTTTTTGATAACACCTTCTGTAAACAATTTACAAATACAATTTCTTAAACGTTTCTTCATTATAAACAACTTATAAAACTCGCATTTGGTCTAATGTCTTTACCCACAACTAAAAGGATGGCGATATAATTTATGTCTACAAGCGAAATGTAGAGATGTGGTTAATCATTGCAAGATATGGTGACGATTTCGGAAGGTAAACAGTCGTTACTTCTTCACACTTTGGCATAAAGTTTTGCATTTCTTTCCAAAATATGATTTATTTTAACATTTACTTGTTTAGATGTGTAGTAGTTTGACAGTATATTATTCGTATCTCAGGTCTGTCGCTTGAGATATGTAGCACGAGCCGGACTCCCAAGTACGCAACACACAAATCACCTCCGAACATTACTTGTGATGAATTAGATGCTGTAGTAAATGCTTCGCGTTGCTCCGTTTACTCTTATCAAATGTGGCATAGTTGGCTATACAGCGTCATAGAGATGAATATTGCAAACAAGGCTAGAACGAACTAGTATATCAGATTCAGCAGAACCCAAATCAAAACCAATATATTTAACGTTCTTCGTTTATTTTTCCTTAACATTATGATAAAAAGTGGTGTATGACAGTGGCGGCTGGTGCCTAAACCGACTGAAAGTTGTACCTCCATCGAATGACGGAAATGTAATTTCCAAAATTCAAACTTTGAATATATAATAAAAATGCAAGCAATTCAAATCAATTAAAACTAAGTTAAATAAAAGTCTATATTGAAACAACACTTACATAACTTTTCGCGTCGGGTCTCTGTAAGCATATACAGTACACCTCCCTCGCACGTGGTTCTGGCTTTGATTTCCAGTGCGCATTTAAATTCGACTCCAGCACATTGCAACAAGCACAGTTGCTTCGACAAGTTTCACACAAATAGAATTATTTTATTCCGAAAGCATCACAACCCTGTCATATTTGGCAATAATGAAATATCTTCGACCCACATTCGTATTCGCAAGACCGCTCGCAAAATGATGTCCAGGTGGAGTCACACTGGCTTCTGCGAGACACTAAAGGACTTTCATCCAGAACCGTCACCTTTACACAAATAACCCATCAAATATACATTTTTAATCAACAAACCTAATATCAAATGAAAACAAATTCTCCAAATAGTGTAAACAATGCAGTGAATATCGTCAATAATTGACTGAACTAGTGTTCTTGCAATAACAAGCAAAAGTCATAAAATTACGTTGCAGCGAGTCAGACGAAGACAGAATACGAATTCCCCTGAGACTCCCTCCGTCTCCGTCCAGCACTAGACAGTGTCATTAGGCTGGTTGCTGCACCAAGAGGCCGCATGTTCCCTGTGTTAAATCGAAGAGCCAAAGAGTAAAATCACCAAACCTAGTAATAGAGCCAAGAGCGTTGTGCAATTTCTGGTAAGACACCAGTCGCCGGAGAGAGCGCAAGTTGGAAGCTCTTTGGTTTCAAAATGATTTCATAAACATCGATATTGCTGCAATATCGTGAATATTGAATGCCATTTAAAGGAAAATGTATATTTCTAAGTTATTAAGAGATCCTTTTCGATTTTCTGGGGGTTGAGCAACCGTGTGACCTAAGCACAAGACGCCACTGGTGTATGATGTGTAATCTTACGTTAATTATAAACTTTAGAACACTGGATGAAATATCGTTTCTTGTTATTAATGTAAACCCATTTTGTTTCCAAAACTTCCCCTAAAATTCGTTAGGTTTGTGACAGAAATCTCACTCTTCCTCCCTCCTCCTTTCTCTCTCTCTCTCTCTCTCTCTCTCTCTCTCTCTCTCTCTCTCTCTCTCTCTCAAAGTGGCTGACAAGTCCAGTTCCATTTAATTTCCATCTCTTTGTCTCCCTTAGAAAGCAGTGGATAGCCATGAGAACGAGCAGCGTACACTGACATTTCCATTCCCTTTCAGAGACTTTGACATTCCAGGAATCGACTCGGACGGGCAGCACACGTGACAGCGCCAGAATGCTCTCCCACCTCCCTCACGCGTCCTCCCACCCTTCCTACCCCGCCACGGGGGAAAAGGGGGTGTGGCATTCCGATGCGTTGCATGCTCGCTGGCGGGGATTCTGGGAGTAGGACCTTCCGCCGCAGCCCGACCTCTCACTTCGTTCGCCCACCCACGGCTATTCAGCCTCATCGATAGGGTTACACGTTTTGTTGCGGTACAACTATCCGATTTTCTCTCACTCGTTTATCACGGTCTACCTCTTGGCCTCATTACTCACCCCTTATTTCTTTTCTCATCGCTTACCCTACCTACTTATACTCAGGTTTCACGTTTTATGCTCCGTTTGCTGTTTGCAGAATCTGATACCATGACTCATCGCTGTCGCTCGTGCCAAAGACACGAGTTTTATTGTTAATTTTCTCACGTGTCATCGATTTCTTCATTCCCATATGAGAGGAATTGTTTTTCGTTAAATAAGCACTTTTTACTCCTTCCACGATTTTTCGTGCTGATTACCCTCCTCAGAGACCTACGTTTCCTGGCTTCCTGTCCCTGACAAAATTCGTCATCACTTCTTTTATCTCGTAACACATCTTGTTCCGCTTTGTCTTCCCCACACACTTCCGTCCTCTTTCCTGGCCTGCAGCGAATCATTCACCCACCAAACTCTGTCCGACTTCGCCTTCCCCATCCTCCTCGCCCAATTCAGCTGCGCACTGCCCATCTCCCTCCAGCGGTTTTCTCCCCACCCCTCCCGCCGCTTTCCCGGACAGTGCAGTCTATTTGTCAAGTGTCAGCGGGCGCGCCTCTCATGAACTGCGCGGCTGCTACGCACCGCTTCGCAGTATCCTGCCCGCCCCCGCCCTCAGTTCGTGGACACCGCCGGGGCGCGTGCGGATGAAGTCAACAGCCGCCGCATAATTCGTAAACAGCGACAGCGCTCGGGGGAGCCCGGCATCGCGTTTTCACGCGCTGCGTGCATCGCGTTCGCCAGAGAGAGACCCACAGACGCAAGCGGCGTGGCGCGGTGTTTGCTGCGGCGGCCGCCCCGCCCCCGGCCCCCTCCCCCGCCCGCACTCGCTCGACCGTAAACAAGTAGTGTCTCGTAAACGTATCGACAGCCGGATTACGTATCACCCTACACCCGCAACCTTGTCGCGTGTGGTGTCTCCACGTCTGCCCACGTGGGTTTTCTTGTTTGCGTCATTTTTTTAATGTAATCGAAAAATGTAATACCTGCTACGTGCTACTTCCTTCAAGCTCTGCTACATGTTTCTGGATCTGCATTTTTGTAATGTTGACGTCTTATTGCTCTCTCGACTTTTTTCGCTCGAAATATTATTTCATGGCTGAGTACATTTATTAAATGTATCGACAGCCATGAAAGACTAAGAACTTTTAACAAGAAAAGGTTTTTTCGTCTCCGTGAAAGTTTTCTTGTGGCGGTAATTTTTGCCGCTGAGTCGTGGATCTGTCCGTTCGATGACTCTATTCTTTTCCTTAGTTAGGGTTTCTGACTGCTTGTGATATGTAAGCAAAACTTGTTTGTGAGATGAGATAAGCCACTTACGTGGCAAAACAGTGCACAATTTTATAATGTATCTTCGTAATTGGTGACTTTGAGAGAAGGCCAAAATGCGAGACCGTTCATCAAAAATGTAATTTAGATAAGTAACGTCTAGACTTGAGCTCTGAAGCCATTTAATCATGCGTGCGTTCATCTGACGCTCTCGCAAAAGAGCAATTCAACTCCCAAATGCTGTTCTCTGCGGCTGCTACTAAAGTTGGTCTGTGAAATTTAAAATTCAGGAAACCCGCGTCGGCAGAATATAACGCTAAGTTCCCGACGCTCAACATTAATATGCAAGATTAGTTGCCCTCTATTACTAGAAAACTCTAAACCCAAGTAAGAAAGTTGCTACTGAAATCAAATTCAATAATGTCAAAAAGTTTTGTTTCTTTTCCGTTTGCGGGTCACGTTTTCTAAGGAATCGCTGTTTCTCCAAAGAATTTTGAATGCGTGATTTTTTTCTCGAATGGTTAATGTATTTGCATTCAATGTAATTACCAAGATTCGGTTTTTAGGTTTATTAAAAAGAATGTACTTGTCAGATGGTTTAGAAATATCTTAAAATCAACTGAAGTGAAAAGATTTTTAACGTTTTCATGGCGTAAACGCAACAATATATTTTTCTTCTGCCCTTTTAAAGTAATTTAAGATGCTCTGTATTTGCGCATACAAATTTTACTTTCTATTCTTTCTTTTTCTTTCTTTCTTTCTTTCTTTCTTTCTTTCTTTCTTTCTTTCTTTCTTTCTTTCTTTCTTTCTTTCTTTCTTTCTTTCTTTCTTTCTTTCTTCCTTCTTCTTCTTCTTACTCTTCTTCTTGTTATTATTGCTATTATAATTTTTGTTGTTGGAAATATTTATAAATGGAAATATTTATATTAGTCTGCGAATGAGAGAATAAATAAAACAAATTAAAGTGTTCCCATTTTCTTTCCTTCCGTATCGTGAATTTCGATGCACGTCTCTCATGAAGAGTGTAACTGAATGTTCTAAGTTCTTGGGGGCTTGAAACAGTGGCCTTGAAACAGACTTAGCTCCCAAAGTAATTCAATCTATTTTGTCTCATTCGTATCTCGTAAGAGAGATATTTTCAAATAAAGATGTTCCAAACATTTCAAAATGTTACAGAAACTATTTCCTTTCACAACAAATCCTATAATTGGCTACTTTTTTCAAAGTGGTAAAGATAACATAATATTTGAAATTGAACTTGATTTTCGAAATCCGCATTCCCTGTTCCCTGCTCTTTCACTCGCGTTGGCACTTTTGGCTCGATTCAAAGGATGATCTCTTCCAAAGGGAGGGAGTACGAGTTAGGAGAAAAACATTTGGGGCGTGAGGCGAATGTTCATCTGACATTAGGAGCCGGAAGGGCATTCCGCTGAGATCGAATGGGCGCTGGGTCGGCCGTTGTGCAGATGTCGCGTCTGGGGCGGCGTGGGCGGCGCGGGCGGCGTGGGCGGCGCGGGCAAGCGCTCAGGATCCGAAACGACCCGCCCACGGCCGCGCCCGTCTCCGGAACAGTTCGCCATTATTGTAACTCTGGAGGAGAGTGGGCTGAGAGTCTTCAGACAGCGACGAACGACGTAGAGAAAGGATGGTGCGAGAAAAAAAACAAGTATTTCTGTGAAGGGAGAGTCTCTTGTGAATTCCGTGCATTCCAGGATTATTATTTTTTCTTGATAGGAGAACGTGGTGGAATTCGTCGTTAGTACATTTTTAGCTTATGTTCTCGCTTTTTATTTAGAAGCTGCACGGAAAATTCAATTTAGCGGAAATAACATTTAGATCTTTCCATATTGTAATGGAGATCGCAGAATATTAATTAAGTATCGAATTTATATCATATTAATATACGTATGTGGCTTAACCAATTTATTACCAAAAATGTTGATCGTCTCCTATATTTTTTCAGTAGTATACGTACCTTTTGCGGCTCTCTCACGCATCCAATCGTTATAAATGAGGTTTCTAAAGAAAGAGAATTTTATGGAGATGTGACGAATTGCACTATGACTAAAAATATTAAGAAAACGCATCTTTGGTTTCATTCATGTCAAATGAAACCATCAACACTCGGCCGAATTTTTTTAAATTCATTATTGTGAAATAACTCATCGACGCGCCTTAGGACCTTTCTCACACCGTAATATATAGGAAGAGATCTTAAACATTCTATTAAATTTTTGATGCTTCGACGCTTCTCGATTTTACCCCACCTGTTCAGAGCCCGTAGAATCTGCAACCGTGTGTGAAATTTAACTAATTACTTGATATTCTGCGCGATTGAATTACACGAGTGCACCTCTCTGCTCGGTAATAAAATTAAATAAGAATTCTTTGTATCGAAAAGAGTGTATTGTATTGTTATCAATTACAAGGAGACATAGAACAAGTGACGGGGGATAAGAGGGTCTTGAAGAATATATATATATATATATATATATATATATATATATATATATAAAATGCTTAATATGGAAATGGAAAAATAAGGAAGAGGGTGGGGTTTAAGGAGAGAGTTCTCGCACGGGTATGCTAATATAATTTAATTTTTATTTGTGATCATTAATTTATTTTACCGTCGATTTTTTTTCCGCAGTTTTCACGTGAGACTTATACTTGAGAACTGACACTTTCTACTGCTGAAATTGTATCGCACACTATTTGACACGTCGTATATGAAATAACTCTGCGCACGAAATAACGAGACCGTTAACCTCTCGTAATGCTTTGTGATGTCCAAATGCCAAATACCCGAAACAACAAATCAAGCTCATTACATTTTACGTCCCGTGTAACATGCCAAGCGGCTTTCCGATGCAATTAATTGCAGTTCATACATCAAAGTCGTGTTAGTCCAAACGTATAAAAAACCTATGGATGCTGAAGTGCTATTTAAGTTTGGTGAACTTTCGTGATGAATCCGTCTCTATGTTAACTTTTACTAATATTTAATTACTAGATTTATTATACTTGAATTACGGATACATAATTCAAAATATAAGACTCCGACTTATTTTTATGTAGGTGACTTCAAGCCTATTCTGTAAATGATCAAGCGTAGTTAGAATGTTCATGAAGGGATGAAAATTATTTAATTAGTCACGGCGAAATACTGAAATATCCTTCAGATAGAAACACGATAATTTCACTTTACTGAACAAAATATATATTCTTCTCCATTTTGGATTTGGAAATTCATAAAATTATCTTGTCTATGTAACTATTGCTACTTCTCCACCTACAGTTACAATCATATCGACTTCAATTTAAGATGTGAGTTTTGACCTTTATCTGATAAAATACCAGCTGTCACTTTGATTTCGTAATCATCATTTGTGGAGCTCTCATTTCACTATTGTGTCTTTACCGGCCTGTATTTTTGCACTTGGAAACATAAATAAGAGACCCAGATATTAATTTGGATTCTCAGAAAAGTTATCCAGCATACATCAATTGTTAAGGATCATAGAACATATCCATACAGAATTCCAACGAAAACTACATATTATATCAACCTTTCTAGATATTTCACAAGCATACGACAGGCATCAAGATCTCATGTACAAACTTAGAATCAATGGCACACCCAAATACCTAAACAGCATCGTCAATAGCTTTTTAAACAATAGAACCTTTTCAGTTTCAGTAGATAAACATCGCTCAAACCCTAAACTAATATAAGCTGGACGTCCTCAGGGCTCCTTATTGTCACCTACAATATTTAATCTTTATATAGCTGATATCCCTACATCCAACACAATCAATATAGCATAATTTGCAGATGATACAGCATTGTATTGTTCAAGAACATCACTTGACACATTATGAAGCACAGTACAACAACATCTAAACCAAATCGATCCTTGGTCAAACAAATGGAAAATTAATCCCATCTAAGTCAACAACAAAAATATTTTCCCAAAAAACAATTTCAACACCACCACTTCTCACACTGAACAATAACATTATTCCTTGGACTCCACAAAACAAAACAGTGAAGTATCTAGGGCAGCATTTAGACACTAAACGTAACTGGAAAGATCATATAAACATTGAAACACGAACAAATGTCAAACTAATCCAATTAAAGCCATTCATCAACAATCACAGTAAAATAACAATAGAAAATGGCAAACTCGTGTGTAGTAGACCCCTAATGCTCTATGCTTGCCCTGTTTGGATTAATGCAGCAAAAACTATTATCCATAAAATATAGGGCATACAGAATAAATTTCCGCGAACAATAACCAATGCACCCAGGTTCATCACAAACAAACAAACAACTTCATAAAGAAATTCAAATAAAACCTCTCATTCCCCACATCACTGAGGTATCCCATAATTTTTACAATATTACTTCACTAGCTGAAGTACCCGGCGTTGCTCGGACATTTATTACAGTAAATTATTATACAGGAAGAGGAATTCAATATTTTCATGCTCTGCGGCGTGACGTACCTCTATCTCTTCCATTGAATTCCTTCTCCGCCCTACTCCCTGCCATGCTCTGCCCGGCCACGCCACAATAGCTGTCTTCTCTTGACCCCAATTCGGAAATTTCCGGATTACCTCGCTCACTTTTCCACAAATAATAACATTTATCTTATTTAAAGTTCCAGCTTTTAAACATTCACTTCATAACTAAAAGCAATAAACAAATCTAAACTGCAAAATAAAATACTTGTAGACTCACATACATAATTTTTGTGCACATATTGTATACACATTATATACATTGTATACACGTGTGGAACATATACACATTTTCCATTTTACCATTTTGAACCTAAGAACTGTGTAAATAGTCAAATTGAGAGTTCTAATGAACAGCTGTCCTACTACTTAGAGAATTATTCACATTTCTCCCCTTCTTGCAGTATTATTTTCAATGGGGCGAGTGAGTACTTCAGCAAGTCGATCTTCCCTCTGAGTAGCCGATTCAAAATTTTAGTAGACTACCCATCTCTTGGCATTTGTAATCTGTTTTGACAATTGTGACACTCGTTTCGTCAAACAATTCAGTTATCTGTAAAGTATCTATATATCTGTATGTATCTGTATCTATATATCTGTAAAAGAAGACGTTGTTTAGATTGTATAAGATATCTATATATTGTACATTGTACATTTCTGTATATTCTGTACTGTATATTATTGTACTTTTTATTCTCTCAACCTACCTCAATTATTAAACACTTTCAAAATCACAATGATTTCCTGTCACTTTGTATATAACACGGACAGAGAGGAATGCATGAACATTGACATTCCTTAACACTTCAGTTACGGCTTTCTTTCAAATGTTCACACAGGGACATTACATAACCTTATTCAAACTCCAATGAATTTCGTAATAATTCTGGACATTGATGGAATCAGTAGTAGATATCAGACGTCATCCTCTGGTGGCGTGCAGCTAAACTACTGAAATTGATGAACTCTTGAATCTGTGATGTAAAGCTAGGCGAAAAATATCCAGAAAAGTAATTATTTTGAAAATATATTACTGTTTATGTTTGTAAATCATAGCCTATAGTACTCCAGGCCTGTAAATGATTCTAGCACCAAAGTTTCATCGGAATTGGTTCTGTAGATTCAGAGATTACTGCGCTGTAAGACAACGCACTTCTGTCTTTATATATTAGTATAGATATAGATATAGATAGATATAGATATCGATATCGATATAGATATAGATATCGATATCGATATAGATATAGATATAGATATAGATATAGATTACAATAATAATTCAACTATAACTATATGAGTATTCTATTGCAATCTAGGCAAAGCAACCATAAACGCCGCCAGAATAAATAAACTAGTGGTGCTACAGAATGACACAGACTTTCTCGTACCAAAGTACCTCGTACCATGTTCTGAGAACATGGTTGGTATTTATGAAATAGGGAAATGGAGAAATATCTGTTGCTAATTTTTTAAGAATTCTCTCGAATTTAAAAATACAAAGACGTGAATTGAAGGTTTCGTAATGAATGGTCGCGTTGCACCATGGCCGATTTTCTGATATCTTAGCATTGTAAATAAAAATAAAACAAAAGACAAATAAGTCCAATAATTCTAAAAAAAGGTATTTATGCTACAAAACAAAAATAAGCATTATAAAACTTTGTCGTATTTCAGCGTTTGTCAGAATTCGTGCACATATATTATCAGCCATTAAACAAGTTCGCGGGAATAAAATAGGCATTTCCCTAAACATCCGATGTCTACTTATGACCTTGTTGTTGACTTCAATAAATTTTTTTTTTTTAAGTGACAGTTCATCTCGACTTCTCAATTCGGAGTTTATCCATTTTCGTAGTTGATTTTTATTTCTGTCTTTGAATAAGAACTACTGTTCAAATGATATAGGATGAGGGCAAATAATTGAATATTTTAAAAAAATGGCCGTTTTCCGGCGCACGATTATATAACTTTCTCGTTTTACAAAGTACCGTCTTACGAGCGAGAAAGTAAAAGTAAATTATTCTCTAAAAATGCGGTATCGAACTAGTAAAATGAAGTATTTATGGTATTTTCAAAGTTTATGTAGTTGAGTTTTTCTGCACTTCCGTTTTTTCTTTAGTTTGTTTCTTGTTTATTTTTAAATTAGTGATTACCAGAAGTGGCAGTGAATTAAAACAGTCAAAATATTACGTGAGGGCAACAAGATTGTATATCCTGGTTGCTTGTGCCCGAGTGTTATGGCTGAAAAAAGGTTGAATGACTTGAGGGAAGCGCCGCGCCGCGGCGTGGGCCGAGGAGCCCCTTTGGCCACCGTCGGTCCCGGCGCTCGTTGGCTTTGTCCGCGGCGTAATGAGCGAAACGCCGCGCCGGTTGTCAGTGTCCGAGTGCCGCCGCCAGCGCACGCCGCCCCTCCCACCGCCATTTTCACGCTTCCCTAGTTCTCTTTCGTCATCCTACTCCTCTCTTGCTTGTTTCCTCTGTCGTTTCCACTTTTTTCTCACTTCCGTATCATATTTTAAACCTGTTGGTTGTGATCCCTTCCTGCTGACGTCGGTGATGCTGCAAAATGTCTCTCCCCATGGCTTGCCGTCTATTAGTTCATTTTAAATATAATGCCATTTTCAGTATTGTCCGTGATGCTGTTAATGTATTCTTGTTTTCATGAAGGATTCTCGTGTATTCTTTCTAAATGAATGGAATCACTTCATTTGAAAGGGGCACGGGAAGTCTGAAGAAAGAAAATCACCTTATGAAGAAAATTACCGCACATCCATTTTCTTCATAATAAACTCCGCATTTCCATACAGATCAAACCAAATTCTCATACCAATCATGATTCACACTATCTTCGTTTCTAATTAACCTTCCCTTCTAATATAAATTTTGTCTCTATTTTTCACCGCAATCATTCTGTACATCATAACTGACATCCAAGTGACATTGCAGTCCAGTGACATTGCAGTTACTGTTTCCAATCCGTTTCCCGTATTGTCACTCCCATCGCCATTCGGTCACCGTGCTTGTGCGGCTGGACACCTCTGTCAGCCTGGGCCGCTGGACCGCACCGCTCCCTCGCCTCTCAGCCGCCGCGCTCCGCCGCTATTGCAGCTTCAAAGCAGCGCTGTATCCGGTGTCAAAGTACGCCCGCTTCAAAGCCGCCCGCCGCCAACGCGCCTACTGCCTCCCCCACGCCGCCCCACCCCCTCACATGACACTGTCCGCCCGGCCCCGCTCCACCCAGCGGACAGCCCGAGGTCGACCGGCACTGGACGCACCTCGCCCCATTGTGAAGTCGATGATTGCACGGTCGCTGCAGTTAAAGGTAAAACAAAACGTCAGATAGCGTTGTAGGATTGGAGCGCGTTTTTGTTGTTGTGTCGTTTGCAGCTGTTATGTGGCCTAAGATGTGAAAGAAACATTATGAACTGAAGTGTTTTTATGAATAGCGTTTTTATGCATTTCGACTCTTTTATTTGCGTAAACCTATGACACGTTTTCGTTAACTCGAAACTGTCATCATTATTGTTACTCTAGTGATAGCTCCATGAGAAAAAATGTACGTCGGTACAGGGAAAAGAGATCATTATAATAATGTTTTATATGATTATAAATATTGTTATAAACTTTAATTTCTGCATTTAATTGAAAAATTCTTTTTATGGAATTATAAATATATTTATAGCTCCTGGTTGCACCACTGGATTCAACGATGTTGCGATTTCCTTATCCCTTAGTACTAAGTAATAATTATGCATTGAACCATTAACTATTAATTGCTCACAATTCATCATCCGATTTCTTCTGAATAATGTAAGTCAAATGAAAACTACTGCAAGGGGGAAAAGGAAGACCATCAATTTTAGATATGCATCTCGTTGCATTGAATGCTCAACCTGCAGAAATTTGTATCCCCGAAGTAGAATTCCGCAGTTCGAGGGTTTCATATTCTGTTAAATATATAACATTTTTAAATCTCGACTGTGGTCATGGACTAAGTAGATTTACAAGTCAAAATCTCTGTCTTGATTTAAACAAATATCTTTAACCATTTCTGACTATTCCCTTCTTACGTTTATTATTTAGAATTTATCAGCTTACGGTAATGTCGTAACACTAAAAAAACGCAAACACAGACTTTTATTTGAGACGCAACTGCGGTGTACTAAGAGTTGCATGTTAGTAAACAATGAAATACAGACACATTGACAAAAGAGTCGTAAATGACAGATGTTTAATTATTGCCTCATTAATTCTGTTCCCCTCAATAAAAAATTAGAAAAAAATATACAGTTTTAATTAGTACAGTTTAAATTATTCCCGCCTAATAAACGGTTTCTGCAATGAACCTTCCCGTGGGTTCCTAGGATTCGAGTGCCGATGTTTCTGATTTTCGACACTGACGAAATAGCTAGGTCAAATTCAGCCGCTATCTGAAGGAGAATTCTAGCGGTCGGCTGCCCTGATCGTTAATTTTTCGTGTTTTGTTTCGGTCAACCCACGGTTAATGCCGGAGCAATAATTAACAAACGGTCCATGGTTCGCGCACGATCATTTCTTCTTCTTTCTTGACCTATTCCATCCCCTTACACACACAGTTTCATGCACTATACCACCATACATATCGGGTAACCATTTGGGGGCTTAGAGCTTGTCCTGATTGGGGCGGTGCGGCGATGGGGAAGAAACCTGGTAGGTAATATCCTGCAAGCTGAAACGTAGGTCGGCGCCGTATCTCACCATCTAACTTGGAAGAAATTACCGCCGCCTCCCGTAACAAAACATTTACTACCCCGAGTGGATGATGTTCATACAGTTGACCTACACGAAAATATTAAAACCGTTTAATATCTTTTACATTTGTCACGCTCGTTCCGTGCTTTCCTATTGGACAAATTCGAATTCTAAACATTCTAATTCTAACTTTTCATTTTTTCGTTTACTCTCTTTTCACCGTAAAAAATCTTCTCTTCCACCTGCAGCCGGGCACTACTAGCCAGCGATGCTCCGAAGAGCTGCTTTCGCGGCAAAACTGCATCACTTTCCGCGCCCAGGGAGATTACCCGCCGGGAATGAATCCTTTTTATCGCCTCGGAAAGCTGATTAAGAAAAATAAAGAGCCCAGAATTCCGGCAGGGGGCGGTGGCAGCGGCGAGGTCGGGGGCGGCGGCGGCTGCGGGCGCCGCGCCAACTCGGGGTCTTACGCCTGCTCGCTGCGACACTCCGAGCCTCGCGAGCTTCTTGCGCTCTCGAGATGCGCGCAAAAGTAGCTGCGGAGGCCTCCCTGAGTTTCTTGCCTCGCGAACCGACCTGACCTGACCTGCCCTGCTAAGTACCAGTTTCTCTTGCTTGAAGAGACTTCATTTCCGAAGTTGGGCAGCCGGAATACATCGCGCTGGCGTTTCTGCAGTGCCCATCGAGCCATGACGGGTTGGGGAGTGGTGTTTTCCGTTTCAGGTGGCTTGTGTTGCTCCTTCAATCGGTTCGAATATCATAAAATCGAGTGAATGTTAAGAATGCATCAACTCACATTGTTAATTCACTTTTAGAAGAAACTTATTCTGATTTATGAGATCTGTAGATTGTTTTTCGTCCGGAGCCGTTCAAATATAAAATGGTTTTGCTTCATTAACCCTTCATTTTAGCGTCGTTGCTACGAATACTGCTTTCTCTTTTCAAAAGAATAATTTTCTACTTTTAAGCAATTCTATTTCTTTTGACTCTTTCTCTCCAGATATGTCATTAGCGGCGCAGAACAACGTAGAGCGCTTCATAAATGAGTATCGTGACCGAAAGCGAACCATCAAGCGCACGGCTCCTTCATAATTGGAAGCCGTGTGGCCGCAAGCGTGCGGTCGTTCGAGTGTGTGGGTGGGGCGGATAGGGGTGGAATAAGGCAGGGGCCAGAGTAGCACCGGAGAGGGCTAGGGCGACGTCGAGCCTGAGTGGCGGAGGGCTGAGTGAGTCCGGGGAGGCACGCGGCTGCTCTGGAGCTCACCTGCACTCGTTTGCGGAACGTTTGTTTTAAGAAAGAAACTCTCGTCACTTTGCAGTTGGGTGGTTGATGCCAGTACCACCTGCTTCTCTTATTTCTCGACATTTCACTTCTCTCTTATTGATCGTCGTCCTCTAGGTCCCAATCTCATCTTCGTCTGTCATACCCCTTGATTGGATTATTCATATTATGTTTCTTCGTTACTTGACGCTACTGGTTAACAACAATAACAAACGCAACTGGTTGTCAACTTCGTTTCTCCTAGACTTCATATTTCGTATGCATCCATGTAATTGCATTGTAAATTGTAAATTCTTCTTCGTAAATTCTTCTTTGTAAATTCTTCATTGTAATTTCTACTTCTGGTCTCCTTTACTTCGACAATTGGGTTACTCCCTGAAGTACGTATATTTCATATTTTTAATGATACTCAGGCCCTAACCTTTTTGACCACAACTGAGGTGACCAGAGGGATGATGACGATGATTTTGATGATTTGATATGAAGCAGTGGTGGCATGAGAGGCAGAGAATTTCAGAGAAAATCTTATGCGAACCCCTTAGTCTATCACAATTTCCGCATTTTTAGAATGGAATTTCAACAGTTGAAAGGGGGCAGCCCTGACTACTGTACCGCGAGTCACCCCTCCCCATCCAACTTTTGTCTATCGCATCATATTCTTTTTTATTTCCACAGCACTTCTTTATAATTTGCTCTTATGATTTTCAAATCTCTTTTATCTCATGCTTTTTCCTTGCATACAGCATGTTCGCGTATATTCATGTATTCGCATATCGCAAAGGCGCACCAAATTATTACACGAAAATCCGTAATTTTTATCTTCCATGGCATTATAAGAAATGGTCGCCCACTTCACACACTCCATCACCTCATCTGAAATGTTATTTTTCTTTTTATTCGTTCCTTAAACTTTCCCATCACGAATATTTCATTTCTTTCTGTTTTTCAACAAACGCTCACTCTCACTCTCCTCGCCCCTTCTTCCCCTGCCGGGTAGTTCGCCGTGCTCGAACAACGCTTAATTTTATTCCATCTAAATCCCTTGCGAAGGCAGTTCGTTTGAAATTACTGCGAGACGAGTCGCAAAGTTCGGAGGAGTATCACATTCAGATTAACGCGACAGGTCTCGGCGCTCGACAAAATTCCTCTTAAACCTGACGGAAACGCTCGCCTGCAACGCTTGCACTTTTCCCTTGACCCGTTTCCGTTCATCTCTCGAAACGAGATTCTCGGGTAAGACAGCGCTCACTGAATTTCAAAACCAGTTGATCGAGCTTCGATACTTCGATCATCAGTTTCAGCCACATGGCGCTGACACGTGCTGGCAGAGTGTGGTTCAAAACTCGTTTGTCTCCCGTCGCCAGGAGCGTCGGGAAAATGTGTGAAAGTCAGTTTTCATCAAAGTTACTATCAAAAATTCTGTAATTTTGACGGTGTACTTGAGTGATTTATTACGAATTAAATACGTTCTGAAATAAATATGAAGGTTTGACGGTTGGAACGTGTTTCGTGTGACCCTTGTCCGAATGTCGTGGCCAGAGAATCAATCATGCAATGACGATGGTACAGATGCATGTATTTCATTACGCATATGTCTGCAGTCTCGTATGTCCTCAGATATGACGATGACAGCCATGGCAACAGAAAATTGATACTGAAATTTAAACATAAATACGGTTTCCAGCGTTTAGTATATTGTTCGGGGTATTTCTTAACTTCAGATGTTCAAGATATTTTAATAGCATTAAAAATTGAAGATTAGTTAAGAAATGTCTATTAGAAATTAATGTAAATTGATTTATTATTTTTAGGGTTCTCCATTTAAAAATTATTTTGTGGTCAAATTATTGTTATCTTAACTGTGTATGTACAATAGTCAACAACAAAAGAAGTGAAAACAAAATAATCGGAATATAACACACCATGTGATTTCAATTATAATGTATAAAATGCAGTTATTTTATAAGATTCATTCCCGAATTTACAACATTATATTACTCATAAGTTATATCCTATTATTTCTGAAATTTCTTCCAAAACTTTTGTTTCCTAAATTATCATGTTAACTGAGAATAAATACGAGTTGTCCTGAAATATCCTGCAGAGTACTTCTTTCTGATTTTTTCATTAGGTTATTTCAACGTAGTTACAAAATAATTAAATTTCTTAATGTACTATCTTGTTTCTGACAGCGACCTACAAATAGCGTTTTTAAAGTGCACTGACGACTTTCTGGAGCGTTTGAAGGACAGAAAGGGTAGAACCCTATGCGATTCTTCTTTCGCCTCGAGACTGCTCCCTTTCTCCTCGGGGCCATAAACTCAAGTGGCGCGGGCCTCACTCCAGTGTCAAACTCCAGTGACGTCGCAGTCGGAGAGATGCGGGCTCCGTCGTTTCTCGCACCCCTCCGCATCTCTCTCTCGCCCTTTCCCGCACTTCCCCACCCCCGCCCTTTCACCCTCAGGCCGCCCCCGCTGGAGTGGCCGCCAGCTTTTTACTCCGTGTGCGAATTCCTGGCACGTAACCGGATGTTATCTAGAACTTTCTCAATAACCAAGTCTAGAGACGCTGCAACACATCGCTGCTTACTCGTATATTTGTCCCCCCGCGCGCCCCACGGGCTTTAGATACAACTAAGCGCGGGCCGCCCGGAGCATACATAGCAGCTGCGCGGCCTCACGATCGTCTTGCTCGACTTCGCCCGCACCCAGTTTGTGTTCCCGCTTCCGCGGCGGCCTCTCGTCTGCGCTCTCCTGCAGCCTGCCTCCCCCAGTCCTCGACCCCGCCCCCGCCCCACCGGTCTGCGCAGCTTCCGCCCCAGACTGCTTCCGCTTGCTCGCACCACTGGTAGTTGCTGTTCTCTTCTTGCATACACTGCCACAGCAGTCGTTTCATTCTTCCGTCATCTTCCTCATCTTACACTTCCTGTCTCTTTATCTGCCCTCTTTATTCGTATCTTCATATACCTCTGTTTTGTTTCCACGTTTTGTTTGTCAACGCTTCGGACATCCCCTTCTTTCCTTTTCTTTTCGTGATCTACGTCAGGTTTTTACACGTTCACTTTTTGATTCTTAAGTTCTTTCTTTCTTTCTGATTTTATCATCTTAATGGGGGCAATGAAAGCCAAATATAGCCACTCAGTCCTTTTTCTGTAAGCGCTTTTAAGCCTAGGCGATAACTATATTTGATAACAAATGTGCCTCTTGCCCAATTTTGAATGTCTGATCAATGTTTCATTACGTCCATATCGTCATATTCATCTTCTTGATCATGATTTTTTTCCTGTGTTCTAAATAATTTTTTGTTCCATTCTAACTCCATCCGAAGCTTGTTTGTCCTTCCCCGCCGCTCTCAGAAACGAACCCTCTCGGTTGTTTCGTATTAGTTCCCACCCTTCCATGTATCTCGTCGCTATCACTTGACCCGCTCGGGGCCTGCCTCTCCGTCCTTTATTCACCGCTCCCTCGCTCTTCCCCTCGCTGCTCGCACTCTCGCATTCGAGGCTGGCCTCGCGCCTCCCACTCCCTCGGCCGTCGTCTTTCCGTTGTTCGACCGAATCTTGTCGGATGTTCGGGGCCTGGGTCTTGGAAAGTTGAAGAACAAAGCCTGTTACTGAGTTGCTTCCGCCGCGCCGGCGCTCCCATCTGCCGCGCGCTGCTGCAGCGACTCCTCTTCGATGGCGCCGTGATCGTCGATGAATTGTCGTAGCAGCGTCCTTGTGGTTCATCCAAGGGTCGACCTCGAGTAAGCTTTAACAAGATAAGCCAGTTGTATTTTCAAAGACGGTGTTTAGAGGGTGGATTAAATGATGTAATTCAGCGAGCTCATTTCATATAAACTATTTTGCGATGAACATTACGGAATCAGACGTCAACTTGTAATTGATTCTGTGACGTAGGCTTTTCGTCCAACGTACGAGAATAGTAGTGGACGATGGATTAGGCATTTGTATTCTGATCTGTGTGCGTAAACACAAAAAATATATTTTATGTATTATGTATTAAAAATATCCCGTTCAATTTGCGACTGTTAGGTGTTTTATCATTTTCTACAAGAGAGTTTTGAAGCTTCTAGAAACAACGAATAAGATAATTAGAATGACGTTGGATAATCAAACTTTAATACAATATAAAAGTTATCAGCTGTGATTTAAATCTTATCTGCTATACCCAACTACACGAGCATCAGCTAGTAACTTGAACATAACGATATTAAAGGTATCGTAAATATCATGTTAAAATGTATTCGTGACATCATTTAACGAAAAGGGAACAGAACAACCTCTTCTGATCCTGATAAGCAACAGAAAGGTGTATTATATAGTTTAAATTTTCACACTATTGTAAATATAAAAAAATATACATGCAAGGTAAGAATTGTACCTATGTTAGTAAACGTGATACAAAGAGAACTATTTATTATCTTTGTTATTATATTGTTAACACGTTCCAAAAATTTCCTTGTTAGTAATTTTTTGGTATACAGTGAAATTGAGAAAAATAATTTTCGCCTTGAATTGGATTGACTTTTTTCTTCGAAATTCGACAGAGCGGTTTTTATGTACTTTTATGGTTTCTTGCCTTCCTCGCATAATAAAGGTCGGTTTATTTACAATATTTCTGAAATCCGTTTTTTTATAATTGCCTATTTGTCGTATATAGTATAGTCATTTGCTTCGATATTAGCCATAGTTTACAAAATCGTTACCTGCAGAATTATTTTGATAATTTTAATTTTTATGTCATGTAAAATGAATACATCGGCGATTTCCCTTTCGAATTTTTTAGTAATATTCCTTAAACCCTTTTCATTTCATATACCAGTTCCTAAGCGTGACCACATTATGATCCCCTTTCAAATGTATAAAAATACTGAACGTATGTTAAAAATTATTAATATACTTTTACATATGTATGAACTAATGATATTTGTTTAAAATCTGTTAAAATTGTTTTTTCAAAAATCTGTTAAAATTGTATATAGCAGATGGCCTAAGCTCGTACTTAGTTCATTTATGCACCATTCCAGCCTTACGAACTTCTGTGAGCATAATTCTGTACCTCGTACGCTTGTGTAAAACATTTGAAGGTGGAAGATTTTCAGCTAAGCACTCGACACAGCAAAACCGAACGCGTAAACTGTTATGGGTGGACTTGAATTCTGTTAAACACAAAATGCGCCAACCCGATGAGACGGAACGCATCCTTTATTGCAGAGTACTTGCAGGAACTATGTACCTCTTCGCCATTTCGATTACCAAAGCGCCCGCGGCCTCCCACTGCCAGATCCGCGCGCGAGGCGCTAGCCGGGCCGGGCCGGGGCCGGGCAGGGCAGGGCAGGGCCGAGCGGGCCGAGCGGACCGCGGGCGGTGACCGCTGGCTGCGGGGCGGGGCGAAGCGCATCGACCGCGCAGGGGCGCCTCTGGGGACGCGCCACGCCGCGCGCGCCGCGCTCGTCGCAGCGGGCGCCAGCGGGCTTCGCCCCGCCCCGCCCCGCCCCGCCCCGCACCGTACCGCGCGGCGGTGTCGGCCCTGCTGGGTGATTACTCGATCAATTATCGCTGTCGCGCCGCGTTATCCATCACCGTCGCGGCGCAGGTGAGGCGCTGACGGGGCGGGAACCGCGGACGCCGCCGTCGCGCGATGACCGTGAGCCGGCGCCCTCGCTCGCTAGCTCGTTCCGCCGCCGCCGCTGGGCGCGTGACGGTTGCCTTCGCGCGTTTTCATGCCGCCGCAGTCGCGAACACAGATCCGCTTTCTGCCGTCGCTGCCCTCTTTTGCCATTGTTCTCGATGTCGACGTTGCTGCCAACGGTGGCGCTACGGCAGCTCGCGCGGCCGTCATATGTCCCTTTCTCACCCACTTCGCCACCTACGATTCCACATTCTCTGTATGTCATATGAGTTTCATTTGTGAACGAGGCATCATTTCAAACAATAGGGCACTTGGAACTTTTTGCCTTAAATTAGTTGAAGGAGATTTTTGGGCGAATAATAAAATTACTGTACCACTCCTTCCTCTACCATTGACGTCGTTTCGTCCATATCCCATGCTCTCCGATAATTTTAATAATGCACTAAAAAATTGTTTTCTTCAGAATTAAAACAGATACCACTGTTGGTGGGTCGCCGTCGTCACTGACGTCGTTCCTGCTTCTTCTGGGTTCTCGAGAAAGGCAAAATTTCATATCTATGGCAAATGTGTTTGCAAGTGCCCAAATCTTAGATTTCGAAAGGAGTAATTCTAGAAACTAGTAGATGTTTTGCTCATATTTCAGCTCACTATTAGCTTAGAAATTCTCCTGCGCTTAGATATTTTCCTCCTCTTTTTCGGAGTATATCTTTCTCTTTATATTTTTTATTTTTATCTTTCTGAATCTACTTATTTTTTTACTATCATTCCTCATATCCTTTCAATTCCCATTTCTCGATTTATTTTTCTTTTCTGAATTCCTGATATGTTTTACTTTTCTCTCTCCCTCTCGCTATCCCTCTCTATCCCTTCCTCCCCCTCCCGTTCTTGCTCTCTCTTCCTCACCCTCTCTCTCCCTCACCCTCTCTCTCTGAAGCTCCTCTCGAGCGCTTGGTTCCGCGTCACGTGACAGCCAGTGCGTCCATGCCATTGGCCCGAGCGCCTAGACGCGGCGCGCCACTTGACTGATCGCGTCGAGAGGCGGCTCCGCTACAGAGCAATTCCGCTTTGAGTGGAGTGAGCGAGGTGGAACCTCGGGCCTCGGACCCCGACCTGGACCTGTCCGGCTGCGAATACTCCGAGTGGTTAGAGTCCTTACGGCTGTGTAACTGTTCCTAGGAATCAAACTTGCCGCTGAACAACTATGGTGTAGGATTATTGTGTGCGTCAAGAATGTACGAATGTTGTGTTTCTCCAGTTTTTCGGCTCTAACTCTCGGCCTAACGGACTCGTTTGTCAATTTTCCAATCTCGTATTGTACTAAGATGCTTTATGAAACGTATATCGTAAATAACTATTATTGTATTAACATGATAAAAAGGATCATACATATCAGCTGACTACTTTATTGAGAGATCAGCATTTTATGCGATCTTAATACTTTAGTTCGACAGTTATTCACATAAAATTATCACTTTCGTAAAATTTAATAATTAATTCGGGGAAAATTCAGTTTCAGTTAAGTAGAAATAGCGACGTGTTGGAGAGAGAATTGCGTTCCACACTGAAACTTTAAAAGAACTTATTTTTATTCTTCAATTTTCTTACAAGTTAAAACAGTTCTGAACCTCAGCTCCTATACCCTCATTTTTCTTTGCGGTGACGTACTTGTGCGCCATTGCTATCACAATGACCTATCATTTGTTGCCTTTGCTAATATTTGGTAAGTTATGTTTGTATTGAAAATATCAAGCATTTGTCAATTTGTACTATTGTACGAATTATTTACACTCATATGAATATCGTCACTTATACGATACTTCACATATACGATTACAGGCAAAATAAAAGGGTCGCACAGTAAACGAGTGAACCTTCATTCTCGTGGCTCACTTACAGTCGCGCTCTCTAATCCTTCTTTACTAAATCATTTACTTTGTTACTATATCTGAATATTCATCCTCTTGCATTTTTGGAGTTGTTTAAAATATTCGTTTAGAGTTAAATTATACAAGTTTTCTGTCAATTATGCTAAAAACTGGGCTCTCCTGCTATTTCACTTGCTTAATATTACATGCAGGCAGCCAATGTTGTCTTTTTTCGTTTGTTTACTCTAAGGATGTGAAGGTCGCGGGCAAGGTAAGCTTACTAGAGCTCGCGGGCACTGCGGCCAGAGAAATTGGCGCGCGATTTAAATGTAAGGGCTGTAGAAATCTCTCCGGAGGGAGTGGCGGTAAGTCACTGGATACCTGGGTCATGAGAGTCTTTACGAGAAGTAAGTTGACAGTTATTGCCCCAAATTTGGTTACATTAATTCCCATTTTCTCTTTAAAGCAAAGAAATATCTATTAAAATGAAGTAATTCGACAGTGAGATTTCAAATTCTCAATTGAGAGTAAAATTTAAAAAATTGAATCAGTAGTATCTTGATTTTGTAATCCTGTTTACTTAAGAGTGACATAAAAGTATGAACTTCCTACGTTCAGATTCAGACGTTGAAAGATTTAACAGACAAATATTCTTCCCAGTTAAAAGCGCTGTTCGTTCGTAAGTGAGAA
The DNA here is from genome assembly GCA_011170035.1 of Teleogryllus occipitalis. NCBI lineage: Eukaryota > Metazoa > Arthropoda > Insecta > Orthoptera > Gryllidae > Teleogryllus > Teleogryllus occipitalis. The sequence continues at coordinate 145,291 of BLKR01000844.1, read as the reverse complement.
TTGTTATCTAATAGAGGCTTTTGAAATTTGATCCACATTATTGCTAAATACAGTGATTTAATAATGATTTAATAACACAACACGAAACGAAAACAAGGAAAGAATTCGTTATTGAAACATATTTCTGTCACTTAGCAAAGAAGTTTATATAAGAGAGAAGATAAAATAAACATCAAATAGTAAAAAGTAGTGAAGAATATAAACATAATACAGTTCTCGGTGATTTGATAGAAAAAAATCTGTCAAACATTTTCAAATGAAACCACTATTCAGCGACCCGTGCAGTTTCAGCTTGCACGTGGACACCCCTTTCTAGATTTTAAGGGGAAATGAGTGCGGAACCAGATGAAGTTGCCCATGCCCGTAGGAGCGCCGAGCTCCTCAGGCGGGCAAGTAGCTTGTGCGGGCGCGGTTAGTCCTGCCTGGTTTACACTATTATCGCCATTTAATTTTTATATTTACGTTTCTATCGCAGATTCTATTGTAAGTTCTCTCTTTTATCAATCTGTATTGATTTCATTCAAAATATGACTATCTTTACAACTGTCATGTCTGTCTCAATTTTCACCCCGAATTTTAGGTATTTCATTTTCATATTTCTCCCCCCCCCAACACACACACACACACACACACACACACACACACACACCTTTATGGCAAGTAGTGCTGTTCACTGTGTAGTGCAACGGCTTCCACTCATCATCCCTCCACCTTGTCACTAAATGAGTCTACCTCACAACGCAGATTTGTACCTACAAGGACGTCTTCAACCATTCTTTCTCTCCACCTTCACGGTTAGAAGTGTGCTGCGAAAGCAAACCTGAACCCACGAGAGTCCCACCTTGGAACGTCATGTCGTCGTGGCCGCTCTAGAAGGTTTTGAACCAGTATAATTTGTTTCATGTTATCTAATGTTTCTGTTCATCTGCCCTTGAAATATGAGTTGTTTTCAGAAACTCCACAGTTTTTTGTCAATAAGTGATTGTGTGACGTAGGTATTAAAAATTGAAACTTGTTGACAATATTTTCAAGAGCGAAAAGAGGCTGGAACGATCGACGACTTAGCAATCTGTCAACTCGTGGAAAGTGAAGTAATAATGTTACTGATGCGTGTTCGACTATTTTGAGTCAGCCTTTTGTCCTTTGAATGATGTTATTTGTAATGATGTATAATTTGAATGATGTTATTTGTAATGAACCACTTAAAATATATTTTAGAGATGTAGAATACTTTTTTATTGAATTTTTTAGTTTTGAAATGATTATTAGCGCTTACTAGACTCCGTAAGTGTTCGAATGTCTGTCAAAAGAATAAATAGCAGTTTCAAACACAGTACCATCCCATCACGCGTGCACTTAAGCAACATGAAATAACATTAGTTCCCCTCTAGTGTAGATCTCGAAGGTTTCTTCTTCGCGCTTTTCTGCTTTGCCTCAACATTATGCTAAAATAATCTCTTTTAGGAAAAAGTTTGCCCCTCATGTATAATTTCACGGTAGTGCTCTGCGCTGCCTCCAGTTTTTGGTTGCATTATTCTGTCACATTTAAACGTTTATTCTACGACAGAAGCGTTTTCATGCGTTTGAAAGTAAGTAAGTAAGTGGTACACAAAAGAGCATTCTCTCGTGCTGTTATGCAACTATTTAGATACTTATTAACAATCACGTGTCGTCTACGTCAACACAAAGGCCATTTTTCTCATATTTCAATAGCATTACTCCGGAAACAATCTCTGTATTACATTTTGCCGAGTATTGTACCGCGCGGTGTATGTTATTTCGGCACATAGAATGGGATATAATTTTAAACGCGTCTTTTTTTCACCAAAAATTCACTGAGCATAATCCCAGCGCGTGTCGAGAATTCCGACATGAGCGTTAAACACGCACTGAGCGCGTTTCACGCTCACGCATCAATCATCCTGACACGCACAAAAAAATGCCGGCGCTGTGTCGATCTATTGTGCGCGTGCAAGATAGACACAAAAGTATACAATTTGATCGCAAGCCGCGCTCATTGAACGGTGGCCGCGGCGGGCGCGCCATCTAGTGGGAGCGGACTAGCGAAACCCGCGCGGTAGGTAGCGCTGGAGTGCTTTTGTAATGTTTTAAATGCTAATGCGGTATTGTCCTCGGCCCGCGGCGAGGGGCGCGGGGGTGCGTGAAGGCGGAGGGGAAAGCGGGTGGGGGTGGGGGGGGGGCGCGCTGGCCTATCGGCGGTGGTTATTTATGGCCCCCTCGCGTCTCCTGCAATAAATTCTGTCTGGGGCTGCTAATTTATCGGGACTCTTTAAACCGACGGCGCAGATAAGCTGGGCCGCGGAGCCCCGCGAGCGGGGGAGGTCGTCGCGTAACTACGTTAGCAACTTTCCTCGTGCTGTTCTCTTCCTCCGAACCCTATTCGTTTTTATCTTTTCTCCGTTTCATTTCTTTCTAACAAAATGTCTCAGTACTGTTGTTTTAATTAACATTGACTAATAATAATAGCAATAATAATGATAATAATAATAATAATAATAATAATAATAATAATAATAATAATAATAATAATAATAATAATAATAATAATAATAATAATAATAATAATAATAATCAGCAGCAGCAGCAGCATGGATGAGGCTGATCTAACCTGTTCCGGCGAAGTTGTCTAGAGAAGACCATCTCTTCTTTGGTCTTCCTACTTCACTTTTTCCTTTTGGGAGATAGTAATTGGCCTGCTTGGGCAATCTCTCATTGTTCATTCTTTTTAAATGACCTATCCAGTTTTTCTATATGTATTTATCTTTTCTTGTAATCTGGTAATTCCCAATTCTTCTCTTATATTGTCATTTCTAATATGATCCATTAATGTGCATCCCTTCACATACCTCAAAAACCTCATTTCTTCTGCGTCAATTCTCTTGTTTTCTCTTGATGTTCGTACCCATGTTTCGCATCCGTACAAGAGTCTAGGTATGGCCATTATTGTATAAAGCTTGAGTAATATTAAATATATAATAATATTGTTAATATTAAATGTAATAATAATAATAATATAGTGATTTAACGAAGAAGAATCTGAACGAGAAGGGTCCGCGAGCTTCTCTAACAACTGAGGTGTGAGAAGGGAATCATCGATCACCCCCTGGCAGGATAATTTGGCAGGGTTTATTGGACGTGGACATGCTCGCAACGGATAGTTTGGAATAGGAAGAGCTGATGACCTGTGAGTCTACAGGAAAACATTCCAATGGGGAAGTGGGTCAGCCAAAATCCGTGAGGTAGTAATTATCTAAAGTAAAGTAGCTTTATCATTTCCTCTGGACTAGAGGTCGAGCGGTCCGCTTTTTCTCTTCATCAGTAAAAATTAATGTAAATATGTGAATATGAAACCGGTGAACGTACAATAATATTTTTTAAGTGTGTGGTATTAAATTTTATTATTAATAATACAGATTTTAAAGTATATTATAATGATAATTTAATTGATGTATAATTATAACTCAAACGACGAAGATAACAAAACATGAGTTTTTTCATTCGCTTCCTTTTCTATGTAAATATTCATATTTTGTTTCTTCTCATTCTCATCCCGTTTCGTGCTTCTTAAAGCTTCTTTTTTATTCGCTTTCCACTCGTTGGCAGCTTCCTAAGCCGTCTCTCGTTCCCGCCTCTTCTCGGCCCGGGGCAGCTGTCGCTCCTCCCTTCCATTTTATGAATATATTGCGCCGGCTAATTGAAATAAAAATTCCAGAGATAAAAGTGGCTTGGGATTATGAAGGCTCTCTCAAAGCGGCGGCGCCATGCGCTTGTAAAGCCTGTGTGCCGCTGAACGGCGCGCCGCCTGCCTTCAGGAGGTCGGTTGTGCTTCAGCTTCCTTCTTTCTGTACCTATCTCGAGCTTCCTTGCCTTTTTATTATATTCACGTAATTTTCACTTGTAAGTTTCTTTTCTGCAAACCACTACGGTTTTTCTGCTCTAACTGATTTTCTATGTTGCTCCTCTGCTGTGAAACTTGCATTTAATAATTTAAGAAAATAGTTGTTTCTACACGTTGCCATATTCATCTTGTCTTTTGGTCTCATGCCCTTATTCTGAATACTCATTATTCACATTTATTTACAATGGAGTTGTCGAAGGTTCCGATATGTCGCACATACTGTTATTCACAAAGGCACAACGTCAGATAGAGGAGGTGCCCAGGCGTCCTATCCTACTACTTTTCACACTGAAATATGGCATGGTTGTCTTTTGCTGGAAGATGCATGTTAGCTGCATTGTGCCAATCAGTAATAAGAAGTGTACGGCAATAAGCCGCTTAGGATAATTAATTTCTATAACGTAAACGATAGCATAAGAAGTCTAGCTGTTCCTACCAATTTATCTGTTACCTGTGTTTGAGTAATTTCAACTGCCGTCACGAGTTTCGACCTTTCTGATCCTAGTTTCTTCGCTAAGCAATGTGCTAGCCCTCAAGGCATGTCCTCATTTCTTATTACTATTCCTCCGCCGCGGTTCACCCCTAATCCTGTTAAAGGCATAGATGTTCTCTCACATCTGATTCTTTTCCAGTATTTCTTTTGGTCCTTACCTCCTGACACCTTACCTAGTTTTCACAATTGTTTTCGGAATTTTTTGTTCAAAAATTTTGTCTCACATTTCACAATTTTTACTGTATTCTGTAGTGATGATAACAATATAATTAGCATTTATAATAAGCATTAGTGTTATTAAGGAGTAAAAATAATATATATCTTATGAGTCTTAATTCTTTACTTAATTTGATATTTTTACTACCAAATTTACTGTAAAATCATGTTGCAAAAACGTATAGTAATTAGAGCTTAGAAATAAAAAATGTCAACATACGTGGTAAAACAAAATATGCAAGTTAATGAATTGAACTTGACATGGGTGACATAATCTGAAGAAAAGAAGTATTTTATTGAATTTTCCTCGAACAACAAAAATGGTCTTTTGGCCTGAGGGAAATACTGCATCACACTTCTATTTGTCCATGTTTCAACTACTTGCAGATTTGAATTATCTCTCAGAATCTTTTAATAATTCCGTTTTTTTTGAAGTGTTACAAACTACTGTTTTTTATATAAAAAACCGAGTAGTGTGCTCCATAGACATCGTATGAATGTGCTCTCGCAACGAAGCCGCAACTGATCTGCGTGCAGAGTCATCGGCCAAAGGGCGCCAACGGGCTGCGATTCACGGTGCCGCAACGAGCCCCCACCCGCGCGCGCGGCCGTGCGTCCCGTCCGCGTGGGCAATTCACCAGCACACGCTTGCATATTTTCACTCACTTAGCCTGCACTGGAGTTCCTCTATTCTATATTTTTGTGTTGAGATTTTTTCCTTGTTTTCTTGATGCTAGTTTGCTAGTTAGTTATTTTGCTAGTTTGCTAGTTTTCCAATTGTTTTTTGTTACTTGTGAAAATATCTAGATTAATAATAATAATCTTTTATTAATACGATGAGTATAGTTGCATGCCTTCGCCACTGATTGAAAGAGCTTTCATCGAGCGCAAATAAGGAACGTCTGGGCATAACGTGATAACGTGTTTCTTTTTTTGTCACGAACACATCTTGTAGATTAATCATCGGAAGAGATCACGCTTCTCTAACAGCAGTTCTTCATGTTTGGATGAGTGCACAAAAAACACTAGCAAAAAATGTTGAATTAATATATGAAATACAAAATACAATAAAATATTTTTCTTTCTCTACTCGTGTACTCGATTTTAGCTTCTTTTCTCATCTACCTACGTTCATGATCCATTATAATAAGACCTGTGACTTGGTCGCGTTTTCGTATCGTCCCTCCCTTCCGCTTGTTTCGCAGATTTGCTCTGTCCGTCGTCCTGGTCTCGCACTCTCGCGCCCTTCCCATCCCCCTCCCTTCCCTCTTCCATCATGTCCGAGGGCTCGCGCCCCAGACGCGCAGAGATGGAAGTACATAATTAAAACCGAATTACGCGGCGGCCGACGAACCGAGTAATCCCTGCAGACGTATCTACTTTTGAAAAGCCAGTGGAGCGGAGCGGGGATGCAGGCGGCGGAGGCGAGGCGTGGCGAGGCGGGGCGAGGTGGGGCGGGGAAGGAGGAGGAGGAGCTGGCGTGGGCGCAGCCAGGCGGCAGCCTGCGACATACGCTCTGCATGCGCTTCAACAAGCCCCGACTCCCGCCTGCTGCACCCGACTCCCCGCACCCCGCTCTCCGCTGCTGCCTCGTCACGATGTACAGCGTCCCCGCCCCCGGAGGCGTTCCTCTGCGGTCTCCGCGCGCTGCTGGCACAGTTTCTGTCACCTCAAAACTTCCCTCCATCTTCTCTGCCACTGCTCCGCGTCGCCTCGCACAAGGCTGCTGACGCTGTCGCTGCAGCCGTCACCTCGGTGCTCGCCAACATGGCGTTGTAGCCGTCACTTCGGCGCCCCTCCCCTTGCTGGCTTTGCCTACTTCCTGCACTACGACTTTGTCTTAACCCCCATCTCCCCCACCGCTGGGCGTGCCCAAAATGGCTAAATAATTTATCTGGATTTAGCCGCGCCACTTGCGTAGTTCTTGGGCCGCCTCGGGCCGCTAAGTCGTTAGCGGCTCCAATGTGGTAGAGCGACCCAACTGCTTGCTTCCCTCTTGCAAATATCCTCCCCTACACACACTCACCCTTCCACTCACGTTCTGTTTTCGCCCACTCTAGTGTCTACGTTTCCTTTGTGAAAGAGTTAAAGGTTCAAGAAAAGTTCCAGAATATCATGAAGCTTGAACCCCAAATTACCACTGGCAAGGTTCACTAAGAATGAATGTCACATTCGTAAATTGTAGTGAGATTAATACTTTCAAAAAGTCACTAAATAAGACACATAAAAGAAGCCAAGAAATATACAATCAAACTGCTAAGAGTACGTAACGCTAGTTTATAAGTAAACATTTTATCGACAGCGATTAATGCTGCGAATTGAAACAAGACATTCTTAATGAAACATTAGTACAACGACATAAATTATAATTTTTCTGTGTATATTATGATTCATTGGTTAAGTCTGCGATTTAAAAAGCACTACCGGTATTAGAACAAGAGTAATAACCTAAGGTTTATTCTGCACCGCTGCGACGTTTCCAAGTAATCAGCAATATTTTCAAAAGAAAACGTACTTTATATACTAACAACGAAATTAATGAATGACGGTAATACTTTTGAATTTTCAAATTGTTGGTTATTCCATCTTAATTATTCTACATTATTTTAATTTCTATGTATTTGATATTTTAGGGCCGTATTAATCAGACTTTTGCCAGCTAGCGGTGTTCTTGAGCCTGTGTCCCGCTTTTTTATACTATCCACAGCTGGGGTGAGGTAGACATTGGGCGAACACGAAATATTCCCATCACCGTATCTGTAGATGCTATACCATGTTTGGCCTGCTTGGGCATTTTTCCCGTCACACATCTATAGAAATTCAGACGATTGTATTAGAAAGATCTATTATTGTCCCGATCGTGAATCAAATTCGAAATCGCACCAAAGAAAACCATCATGCTGTTCATGAGCCACCTCAGGGGCAACATTATTTTCATTTACTTCTCATAAAAATTATAATTAAGATGTGTTAGTATTATTTCAAACAATCTTACATGTTTGTTTCAATTCCTAGATTCCATCCTATACATTTTTATTTTTTTAACATGCAGCAAAAAGCTTGAATCTGGTGCCAACAACCCATCTCGGTCGTACAACTAAGGTTCTAGGGATAATAATAAATTATTTCTAAATTCTTTGGAGAACGTTAAATCCGATCTACCATGCTGCGCTCTAAGACGACTGACCTACAGAATCACAACACCATGTCGCTAATTTTACACACGAGGTAGCCGTGGAAACAAAAGCATCACGGAAGAACGAGTGTTACGGATGGAAGAACAAAAGAGGTGCACTCACCGCCGCCTCGTCCCCTCCCCCTCTTCTCACTGATACTGGCTTCGCCACCGCCACCGCCGCTACGCCACGCGCGTTTGCTTTCCTCTGAACGAAGTGGACTTTGCCGCCTGTCGGGACCACAACATCTCTCCACTTTAAGCCGCCGTCGGTACGTTAGGCGAGTTTAATCCTCCAGTTGAGTGGAGCTCCTAGAGAGCCGTTCTGGGGAGTAATAGGACTGCTTCCGCGCAGTTACCCGTCGCTCTTCTGAGGAAGAAACCGCCAACAGCAGAGGCGCGCTGAAGCAAACCCAGTTCTCTTCCGACTCGACTCCCGCTCTCTCGTTTTCCCGTTGCTGCCGCCACCGCCACAGTTGCCGCATCTCCTCCTTATCCCCACACCCTTCACCGGGGGGAGCGAGCGTGAAGCCCGGGGGAGGGTAAGGAGGAGCGCCGTCACGCCAGATGGAGTGGAGGGAGCGCGCGAGATGGAGATGGGGTATAAGCAGAGGCACAGCGGAAATGCAGTCGGGAAGAAACGAGAACGAAATAGAGATGGGGAAACGGTGCTGGGATGTGACGGAAGTTGAGATGATGAGAACGCGCGGTAAACGATGCGTAAAAGTGAGTGGCGGCTCGAAGCGTAGCCGTGCTGGATGGACAAAAGAGAGGTTGCTGTAGGTGACTGATTGAGATGGGGATTGGGAAGATGACGGGAAAAGAGACCAGTGCCGGAAGAAAAGAGGAATGATAGTATGGGATTTATCAGGAGAGGTAACCCAATGATACCGGGGGAGGAGGGAATATTATGGAATTGTGTTGAAACCACCACTGAAAAGTAATGTACGTAAAGCTCTTTCTGCGAGTGCGGCACTTGCTGTGGGGTGATAGTCTGCAATGAAAATTAAATAATGATGTTGATTTGCCGCAGACTCTATACGGAAGAATGTTAGACGAGTTGCAACCCTAACACAGTGGCAGTGGGGTCCCCCCGACGAGAGTGAGTGAGAGAGTGCGGGCGAGGGCAGCGCAGGGAAGGGATGACGGCGGTAGCCCCATCTTCACTGCTCGGGCGTGGCCTACAACGGCGCTCGGGGGCCGCAATTTCCTGCCTTCTTCATACGCCACAAATTACGTGACATTACGGCTTCTTATTAACACAGTTAATACGAGCGCGCGCGCCCACTGCGCGGGAAGGATTGTCCTCGCGTACGCTCCAGAAGCGCCATTAACTGCAGCGCGATTATGGATATTTACGGGCGCCCGCTGCACCCCCAGCGCCTCTGTGGCGGTGCGCTGCACACGTCAAGGAAATTAGTAGCAAGTGAGTGGAGGAGCAAAATCTAACAATACGCGTTGAGGAAGAACTCGCATGAGCGAACTCTTATCACATGCAAATTTGAAGAATAATTCTGAAAGCGAAAGACTTTCGTGGAATATTCTGTTAGTCTGTCATTGAAAAGGTGCAATACATTGTTAATTTTTTCTTGATGCAAATTTTCTGAAACTGTTGTGTTTCTTTTTAGATATTATATCGTCGGAGCATAAGAATGATACATCTGAAAAATCATTTTGGCAGGAGAATTTTATTCTGCGCGGAGCTGTTTATTTCGCCACCAATTATGAAGACTTATTGTTCTATGTTACGGTTGACTTGAGAATTCTATTAATGATTTTTTAAATAGTATTTTTAATCATATTTCTTCATTACAACTCAAAAATAATGAATTCTGAAATGTATCACTTTTCTTGTTCGAAGTTACAACTTGGACTACGTGAAATATTGAAACCTAAATAAATGTCAGTTGTAGTGTCAAGAACCCTTAGACCACCATTGGACAATTACTCATCCCTCACAAAACATATTTTGGAAAACACTGATTTAATAGAATAAATAACGAATTATAAAGTAAGTAATAAACTAAAAATCTCGGAATTAAAGTGAAATGAATATTCGAACGTCGACACTAACGATTAAAAGTTTACCTGAACCTTCACGTGCACCTCATTTACAAAACGGACGCAACTAAACAACAGAAAAGAAACGCTCAAGTTTTCCTTTAGGTTTCCTGAATGAAACTGTACAAAGCACCCCACAATCAAGCCTCGCCGCGCAGAAAAAGACGTCGCGGGAACGGCTCTACATCACGCGAGGGCGCTTGCCTCCAGGCGCACGAAGGGGCCTTGTAATATATTTGACAACACCGCATTAAGAGGGGCCCGCCCCCAGGGATTCCCCGCCGGGCCTTGTACGACGTCGCGCGTTTTGCAGCGCCGCTAGCGAAAAGGAAACCATGCCCTAGCACGCCAGTGGCCGTGTATTCTTTTGCAATGCATTTAATGATTAGACGGGCAAATTGACACAGAATTTGAGGTTTTGCACTCTTATATCGTGGACGGATTGAGTCATCGGGTACCAGTTTCTTTTATTTTGCGTAATGCTCTGAATTGAGTAGGGGTAAAGACCGGAGATAAAATTAGATAGGGGACATGGTCTCGTCATTGTCAAGTGTGTTTTACGAGGTCTGTTGCATGCGCTATGATATATAATATTATTCTGAAAAACATACCGATTATCCACGGCATCAGAAAGGAGAGGAGGTGAAGCCTGTGTGGAGGGAGGAGCCGCCTCCTCCCTCCACACCCCGAGCAGCCCACCCCGCACCGGCGTGAGTGAGGCGATATTTAACACGTCGCAGCCTCGTCGGCGCCCCTGTCGTGACATAATGAAGACAAAGTGGGTGCAACTTGTTACCGTCGCGGGCGTTGCATGCAAAATTACATTCCTGGAACCGCGCCGCCCCCGCAGGGCGTAGATCTCTTGCCCACGGGAGCCGGTGGGCGGCGTCCTTGCCTGCCCACGCCGCTCTCGACGCGGATCCGCTCGCGCTGCGCTGCCCAGCCTCTGACATGGCCTGTCCCACTGGTTCCAACGGGGATGTTTGTATTTCTGTCTCTAGAAAGGATTCGCAACTTCTCTTCTTCTTCTGTCTTCAGCTTCTTTAGTCATTTTCTGAGTTTTCTTCTTTGTCTGATGTCTTGTTCTTGCCGTTCGTTCATCCATCTCCTCTGTCTGGGTCTTCTTTGTTTTGGTCTTCTTTACCATCTTGTTTTTGTTTCCTCCTTGTTTTTGTTATTTTTTCGGTTTATTTTTCTACTTTTGCTTCCATGATACTTTCTATATATATATATATATATATATATATATATATATATATATATATATATATATACATTTACGGACGTATTCTATACAACTATCAAGATTTCTGTTTATACTTCACCTCTATTTCCATCACTTCTCGCTATACTTTCACCTCTCTTATGCATTCGACGTAATTTGTATTGCTCTTATTGCCATAGATTCAACCGTTCTCTTCATCTCCATCGTCTCTGTCTCTACACACCAGTCGCCCGCACACAGCATCACTTATCTCCCTCGCTTCCCGGCCAGCGTGGGCGTCGGGTGGTCGACGACCTCGCCACAGCGGCGGGAGGAATCCCTCCGGAGAGACGAACACCTGGGTCCCGGAGTCGCCTCCCTCTCATTTGGCGCATCGCCCGCTTCGTATTCGGGACGTGGAGGCGGCTCCTTTATGAGGGTCTCGTGAACTCCATTTGTTCGGTGGACGCCCAGGGAGCTTGTAATATCCTAGCCGACTAGCTGTCAGTCCCAATCGTCTTCACTACTGAGCAATTGCGGTGAATTGAGAATGACAGGCCGCGTTTGTGGTCGGGGAAGCGGTAGTGGGGAATGGCGTCGAAATGAAAGTTTCGGAATGATAAAGTGCGACACTCGTGTGTATATTCTGGTGTCAAAGTCTTTTTCGTGTTATGAGCTGTCATTTATTATCGAACAAATGAAACGAGAACTATCGTTTACAAGTATAGTGATATTGAGTTTCTAGTATTTACAATAAGAATACTAATATTTATAAAAAAATCATAATATAAATTGCATTTTATTATTTGATAAAACATCACCATTTACGTGTTTCATTCTATCAGGTAACATGATGTTTGCAAAAATAAATTAAAATTTAGTCACCACACGTGAGTGTAGTGCATACACATTCTCGTAATTTTCTGAGCGAAGGATTTGACTATTTATAACAGTTAGAGGCTGTTGCTTAAAATATATTTGAGGCTTAGGACTGTGGTGGTCATGATTCTTCTTTAGAGCGGCAATGCTGTTTCAGCCCAGAGCACAAAATTACCTCTCGCAGCCATATGTTGTGTTTATCCAACGGCCGGGCGGGCGGCGTCTGTGTTCCGACGCGTCCAGTGTTTGAATGAGTTCACAAGCCTGCTTGCCGTGAACGGCGACTGGAGTGAGGGGGCAGTGGTAATCTAGACGTTCTGTAGGTCTCTAGAGATAGTAGTATAATTGACGCTTGTGGACAAAGAGAAGTAGGTAATAAATTTCTGTCAAAGATTATAGACCATGTAGTGTTCACAATTGTGCTGGATACCCAATATTCTTTTTCAATAACATGCAGTAATGTGTCAAATGATTTGTTGGAACCCGTTCCGTGGAAGGCAAAGAAGAAAAGGTCGGCAGAGGTTGAGATGGACTGGTAGTGTCAAAGAGACAACAAATAACCGGGGAAATTCCGGCTACGGGAAAATTCCGATAAATACGTAATTTATGGTTTACACAGTACTCCTTTATCAAAGTAATGCGCTGCCTTAATACATCTCAATTGAAAGTATATTTGTCAAATTGTTGGTTCAATGATTGTTATTGTAATTTTTTAAAATACTCATTGACTCTGTATTTTCCGATCAATACTTGTATGTTCACTTCAAAATACAATTTTATACTATGTTGTTCATAATTCTTGTTTCGATTCTCTTCATACCAATTCGTCACAAACATTGTTGCAGAATGAGAAGTAATCTATTAAATTTTTCAGACAGTTTTTTTTCTCTACGTCTGTAAATTATGCTTCATTTGTTGTATGTCTTATAATCAATTGCATTCATTCGCACATTGATTGAATGGCGCTTAATAATTTCAAAATTACATGTAAGTCGACTCTCGCATAAGCAGTTCTTTAGTATGTTTTGTGCATTTCTTTCATAATAAATGACACTAACAGAAGATGAATAATCTCATATAGTTCCATCTTTTTGCATTGCACTTGATCTGTTCTAAAGTATTATCTTAACATCTTTAAAATAGAAATTTATCCTCTAGAGAAACTATTAATGTATCATTTGAGATAATATTTACTACAGTTGTTACAGAAAAACGAGATTAAAGTGAGTTTAAAAATTCAAATGCAGAAATAATTTCTTGATCTTTAGTATTTTTTTGAAACACCCCTTGGGCAATATTTTGTCATTCAAAGATTTTAATGGGTGAATAGAAATCTATTAATTAATTCTACGCACGTCGTGAATCACAGTGTATGTAATATGTTAACCCCGGTTATCAAAGTTAAAAATGAATTAGTGTGTTCGTTCTGTATGGGAGCATTTTTATACTTCGTCGCTTTGTTGCACACAATGGAACCGCAGCGAAGCTTTGGCTATTTCAATTACAATGACAATACCCGGAATGTTATTACGAAGCTCATGCTGGTACAGCCAGCTCCGGAAGAAGTCACAGGATGAATGCACGAACCCGCTCAGCAGAAATGGAGGGCCGAATAAAGGCATGGAGCGATGTACAGGCTGGGCCACAGCAGTCCATTCTCAGCCACATCCATTTCTTCTTTACCTGCTTTCTTTTCGCCGTTCGCTATCGCAACCAACACAGACGTCACCGCATCCACTCTCACCTGACATATCCACCCACACTTGCACCCATCATCTTCATGCCCACTTTCGTCTCCACTACTACTAATGCTTCAGCAGTTACTATTAACACCAGCACTACAGTAGTCACAGCAATGGAATTATCGTTAACACTGTAACTGCGCAAGTGTATAAATTATGTAGTACTTATTTACAGACTGTACCGATTTTTTTCTCTTTTAGCATTTTGAATAATTTCTTTTCTTCATTCCACTTTTTTTCTTTTTGCCATAGAAATTTCCTGCTTTTCACCCATTCTGGTATAAATTTCGTTTTAATCATCTGTTAACGCTCGAATTAAATGCACATTTTGGATACTATGCGTTTTAAAACTATCCCTCGTTTAAAATTCTCATATTTTGAAGGATTTTACTTCAAAGAACTGTAAACAATAAACAATAGTTTGATAGCTCACTTGATTTATTGCTGCGATTTCTTCCACATTTTCCGTCACATTTTTTTAATGAAGGTAGCATTAACTACAAGGTCACTAGCGACCACTATTAATAAACGTTAGGGGTATCTATATACTGAATGAAGTGATGTGGTGATGATGAGGGGTGAAAGGACGAACACAAATACAACCATGCGCGAAGCGGGACTCGAACCAGCCATTCTTTGGCCCGAGATCGCTACGACACTGCTCCCTTTGTAATCTCTGTCATCCGAATAGGCAAATTTCCGTTACATTGTTTTCAATTTGTTTCATAATATTGAAATAAATGACAAGCTTATCATTTCATGATTGTGAAAATTGTAAACGTTCCGAAGGGAAAGTACTCTCCGATAGCAATAGCATCTTTTGCTGTTTGTTGCGAGGATTCGAGATTTGACTGTGATTTAACTTACAGGCTTGAACGTGTATCTGGCACTCCAATTAAAATAAGAGTCATTCACAGTTACTTGGAAGGAAATAGTAATGTTGTGTGCAAATAACTTTGAAATTGCCGGTATTCCAGTGGAATATGGAGATACGTGTTCTCGTAGCATATTCAAATTGATTTCCCAACGAAACCATTAAAAAACAAGTTCCCGTTTCCCTGTTTCAAATTACTGCAGTTAACCTGGCTTCTCGCACATGCTGATAACTTCAGATCTGTGGAGAGTACACCAAGGACCTCTGAGAATATTAAAGTAAAACCTGACTTCAGCGATTAGCAATGGTTCCGACAAAAATTTGCCGATAATTGAGGTGGCTACATATTAAAGCTTAGGAGGTTATTAGAAGCGTAAATCAAATGTAATTAGGCTAACTACTATGAAATGAAGTATGTTCGCTTTAACATTTTTAATAACATAAATGACAAAATTCAACTTAAAAGTATTTAGGATCATCAATTTGCCTCCTCTCTGCTAATATCAAAACGCACCCTCCGGCTGTCACTAATTCACTTCAAAAATTCACTATCTCCGAATCAGATAAGCTAACTAGACTTGGAGATTGCCATCATGTCCTGAAGAAACTTTACAGCAGGGCCAGCTGACGAAGAATTCAGCAAACGGCCTTTAAATCAAATTCGCGGTGGTGGCGTGCTCCGAGAGTAATTAACAGATTTTCATAGAAGTAAAGCACGAGTTAGCAAACCATATAAATGCTGTGAAATGGGAGGCATGAGCGCGTTGTTGTTTCGGTAAGAGATATTTATGAAATGCGTAATATTTATGAAAATGCCTTATATTACTATGTGTTATATTACTGTGCGGCAAATAATTCCATGACCGTAAATAGCTTTATAAGCAAATCCATCAGTTTTGGCAGAGGTCATAATTACAGCGTAACAAATTACCGCTTAAGTAACGACATTTTTCCGAGAGTTTCCTCGTGCAAGTACCTAGGAAACAATGTTATATATAACCCCTCCCCCAAACATGCGTTTTTCATCTTAGATGCATTGTGCTACCACCTACCGTCAGGTACGCATTCTCCGCGTCCTCAGTAGTCATTATACATCGCGCAATAGCAGAATAAGACGCACCGCGGAACTCATGGACTTCGCACGTGGTCAGGTGATTGTGTATCACTTGCGTCAGAAGTCTGTACGCGAGATTTCCACACTCCTAACATCCCTAGGTCCCCTGTTTGTGATGTGATAGTGAAGTGGAAACGTGGAGGGCCATGTACAGCACAAAAGCATACAGGCCGACCTCGTCTGTTAACTGACAGAGACCGCCGACATTTGAAGAGGGTCGTAAAGAGTAATAGGCAGACATCTATCCAGACCATCACACAGGAATTCCAAACTGCATCAGGATCCACTCGAAGTACTATGACAGTTAGGCGTGAGGTGAGAAATCTTGGATTTCATGGTCGAGTGGCTGCTCATAAGCCACACATCACGCACGAAAATGCCAAACGCCGCCTCGCTTGGTGAAAGGAGCATCAACATTGAATTGAACAGTGGCAAAACGTTCTGTGGAGTGACGAATTACGGTACACAATATGGCGATCCGATGGCAGGGTATGGGTATGGCGAACGCCCGGTGAACATCTGCTAGCGTGTGTAGTGCTAACAGGGAAATTCGAAGGTGATGGTGTCATGGTGTGGGCGTGTTCTTCCTGGAGAGGGCTTGGACCCCTTGTTGTTGTGCATGGCACTATCTCAGCACAGGCCTACATTGATAATGTAAGCACCTTCTTGCTTCACACTGTGGAAGAGCACTTCGAGGATGGCGATTGCATTTTTCAACACAATCGAGCACCTGTTCATACTGCACCGGCTGTGGCGGAGTGGTTCCACAACAATAACATCCCTGTAATGGACTGGCCTGCACAGAGTCCCGACTTGAATCCTATAGAACACCTTTGGGATGTCTTGGAACGCCGACTACGTGGCAGGCCTCACCGACCGACATCGATACCTCTTCTCAGTGCAGCACTCCATGAATAATGGGCTGCCATTCCCCAAGAAACCTTCCAACATTACCGATGAAGGACGCCACGAAACTTGAACGACCGTTTCAGCCAGGTGTCTGAATACTTTTGATTTGAACATATACATATATATATATATATATATATATATATATATATATATATATATATATATATAGTGATGAATGTGTAGATCTACAGGAGTGGAAACATTTATATCAGGTTGCAATTTCATTAAGACAGACAGCTGGGTTATGGCGTTTGTATGAATTAAGTTTGCTACGGCTCCCACTACCCTTTGGGGGCTTCCAGTACTCAGGTGATCGGGTAATGAGAGCCAATCGAATCAGTTTGGTTTTTCTTTTTTTACTCATAACAGAAGTGTTTGTTTAATTTTTTTGTTAGATATTTTAAGGATCAAGCATATGAGAAACTACAATAAGAACAAGATTAACAAAACGCATTCTACGGCATTCTTATTTCACCTTTTCCGTAGTCGGTTCCCATTCTTCCCTAGATGTTATCTATCTGAGCAGGAGTTACGTTCATTTTAATTCTCAGACCCACATAGCATAGTAGCGTTTTGCTCCTTACTTATCTGTGTGATTCCTGCGCTGAACCACAATTGTCGGAGTTCATTCAGCGAACGTAAGGGTGCCTTCACACGGCGCCACTAAGCAACGTTTCCGAGTGGGGCGTTTGCTAGTAGAGGATTGGTTTAAATTAAGGGCCGTTAGGTCTAAAGATATTTGATCTAATGACACAATGTCTAATTTTTAAAGTCTAATGACAGAAGGTCTATGAAAGCACGTTTAATGAAAATTGGGTCTAATTATTAAAAAGTCTTATGATATTTGGTGTAATTCTCAAAAATGTCTAGTAAACTTTGGTCTATCGGACACATATCATTTGGTCTATTCTATTATGCTGTAAAACGAATACGTAATAAAATATGGGTCACGTATCATTATATTATTGACTGAAATTAAATATCAATGGGAATGATACCGATACTTTAATGATAAGAAATCATACTTTAATTGATAAAGAATGATACTTTAATTCCGGAAGTACGTAATGTACATAAAAATAAACAGATGTTAAAATATTCAGTCTTCACTTTCGGTTGTTGGTGGAGCATGGAATTTTAATCTGTAGCTCAAAGACCGAAGGTATAACTCGATGTCACCACGATCTTTATAATTTTGGTAAATTAATACCATTCGCTCCACTTTTCTTTGATTAATTTTGTATACTTTAGTGATTGGGTGTTGAACTCGTACATGGCCTGCTGACAACTGCATGGTGAGAACTTCGTTATTCATCTAATTTACCGTATGATAATATCAGATCATCTTCTCTCATGAGTGTGTATGCCTACTTTGTATACTTCAATATTTTCCAGATTGTTGTTTGTAATGCACATTGTATTACAGGCCCCTACTATTGGAGGTATTGGTGCTGAGTGGCGCCGCGTGAAGGGACCCTAAGACTTTCCCCACAACTCCTCGCACCTTGGGACTCCCGCTCGCTATTTCCCTCGCGTCAGTGGCACCTCGCGACGAGCACCGCGACTCCCCCCACGCGCGGCCGTCGCCGGCGCGAAGGCCGACTTCGGAAGGCGAAGCACGCGCCACCACCGGACGCCCAAAAAGTACAAAAATGGATTTGTAATTTCCTTGAGCCCATTAATCTCCTTGAGCGAGAGGGCGGGGACCGCCCTGGCTGAGGGTGCGCCGCGCACGTTCCGCGGTTGAAGAGGTGAGGACGCGCTGGCGGTCGCTCGCCTGCCTCCGCTCCTCACTCTCCCCTACCCCTCTACCTCCCCGTTCTCCAACCCCTTTTCCCTCTTGCTCTCTCACCGACATTTCCCATTTCCCTCTCTTGCTTCCCCATTCCATCCCGCTTCTCTTCACCAAGTTCGTTGTCTGCCTCTCGCGTTGCTGATGCCCTCCTCTATTTTCTTTTCTGTCACTTCCAATGCAGTTTGGTTATGAAGTTTGTGTCTGAAGGAGTAACAATGAAATTCGAGAAGATATTGTGAACGAAGGTCTTGATGAAGAGGAGTCGGATAAGGCGCTGATACTCTGTGCAGTGCCGTTGAACACACTTGTGATGTGCGTTGCATATACACAGTACGTAGGGGATCCTTATGCGACTAAATGAAAGTGAAGATTGCAGGAGTTTGTGAAGTGTTTAAGACGATGATTTGGTCTTTGCATTTTTTAAATCTTTAGTAATGGGAACTATTATATTTGATACTTTTTTATTTTTTTTAAAGAGTTTTAAGCGTACGTCAGCCAACTTTTTTTGGGCTGTTTCCTTTCAATAATTACTGTAGGTACCTTAATATCGGGATGCGTTTCGGGTTACTATTTTTTCTTTCTAAATTGTGATAATGTTTTTGTCTTACATTAAGGTATTTACATTATATTTACTGCCAATTTTGTGATACATGTATTTCGATTTGTTGTAATAATATGTGTATAAACATTAGTATACTGAATGACACATACTTTTCCTTTGTTTTAGGTATGTATGCTGGGAAATCTAAAATATACACTTATTCTACATGTGAGTATAAGAAAATAATTTCTTCTTGAAAGATATTGATGTAAATTACAAAATTTAAAAAAATATATTAATAATACTTATACTATTAACAAGAATGGTCATAAATATCTTCGCAGAATATAGACGTTTACTTTTGTACAGAATGTACTGTTCAATTGTTCACCCTTAAATGTAATATATTTTATATTCGT
This sequence comes from Teleogryllus occipitalis, assembly GCA_011170035.1. Lineage (NCBI taxonomy): Eukaryota > Metazoa > Arthropoda > Insecta > Orthoptera > Gryllidae > Teleogryllus > Teleogryllus occipitalis. Next base: position 125,947 of record BLKR01000844.1, on the reverse strand, counting down.
GTATTTGAATTTGTCTACCAGCGAACGCATTAACCCAAAAACACTTAAAATAGAAGTGCAATTATTGAAAGAGCATTATTGATGTTAGCTCTTACGTCCGACTCTCGCAAAGATTATGACGGTTAGAGAACATGCCGTCTGCTTCCTACGTCACCACTACTTCTATTACTATATCTCCGGTCCCAACCGCAATTACCTGTAGAATCTATTCATTCTACGTTCCTCTCTTGCTACGAGGACAGCGCCTTAATCTACCCCATTGACTTTACAGTCCCAAACGCTGTTCCTATCCATACCGCAACCACCTCCAACGTCCCCATTTTTGTTTTCAACCCTTCTGCTGCTTCCTATGTTACTGAAAAGTACACATTCACCTTGACCCCCTTCTATCGTCATCACCACTGATAACCATTCACGTTCTCATCTCCGTCGCGTCTGTCACCGTCTCGACCGCCGCCACCGCAGCCCTGCTCGCGCCCACTGCCGCTCCCCGGACGTCGCCAATGCGGGCTCTCCGCCTCACCGCGAGCCGCGCCCCAAACAATGGGCCGTGAGGGCTCACGAGCACTTAGTTACCGCCATTGTTTGCGCGGGGCGCTTTAATTGCTTGGCAGAGATAGGCGGGCAGCCAGAGGAAAGCCCGCCGCTGCTCCCGCCGCGCCGTCATGATAGCGTCGGGGCCTCAGGCGCCATCTAATGGATTTAGACAAGCTGTGTTTGGACCCTCCCCCGACGCACGATTGTGCCGTCCGATCCAATGCAGTGTTGCATTGATTAGTTGGCTATGTGTCCGGTGATGTTTCTGCCGGAAAGGTAAAAGCTGTTAGGGAAGGGAAAGGGAGAAATCAAGATTGGGGCTTAGGTATTGTGCTTTGTGTTTGTGATAACTAGACGAGAACATGTGTGAAAGGAATCCCATTAGACAAGCTAATTTGAACTTAAGGATACTCGAAACGGAAAATCGATTATTTCTATAACAACAAAACATAATGGACAATATCAACAAATACGGAATTCTAATAAGAGTACAGTAAGATAGATAGATAGATAGATAGAGAGAGAGAGAGAGAGAGAGAGAGAGAGAGAGAGAGAGAGAGAGAGAGAAGACTGGGAGGGAGAGAGCGGGATGGGAGAGAGGGGGAAGAGAAAGAGAGAGGGAGGAAAGACAGCATGAGGGGAAATAGAGGAAGAGGGGGGATAGAGAGGGAGGGAGAGACAGAGAGACGCATTATGTGGGGCGCAGAGGCCTAGCGGTAATGAATAGTTTACTCATTACTTCTCAATAAAGATTACTTTCTAATTTATGGGGCAAAATTGTGTGTAATTATGAAAATAATATTAAATCTAGTAATACTGCACAAATACAATCAGTATTGTTCAAAACATCGTATCTGAGATTTATCTTGAAAAGCATATTGGCCTTCGAGACCTAGTAACCAAACGGCTGGTCAGTTACATCGAATATATATTTCATATTCCATATTTTACAATTGCACATTTTATTTATACGTGGACTGATCTTTTATTAGCTTTTATTTGCTATCATTCATTTTTATTCAATTACTCCTTTCATGTTTTATCAGTTCAGCTATCAACTACTCATTAATAAAATCTTCCATCACGGATCAATCCTTGCGGTGAAATGCAACTTTCGTGTCCACCGCGCAGCTTTCCATAGAGTGGCGTGCAGAATCGCTGTCGGTGCAGGCGCGGTTGGCGGGGCGAGGCGCTAAGTCGGGACTCTCGGACGCCACCGACGGCGAATGGTGGCGCTTCCCACGCTCAGCAAAACGTGCACTAGGCGCACCGCTAGGCCTCTGCGCGTCTCTCTGTCTCTCCCTCCCTCACTATCTCCCCTCATGCTGTCTTTCCTCCCTCTCTCTTTCTCTTCCCCCTCTCTCCCATCCCGCTCTCTCCCTCCCAGTCTTCTCTCTCTCTCTCTCTCTCTCTCTCTCTCTCTCTCTCTCTCTCTCTCTCTATCTCTCTATCTTACTGTACTCTTATTAGAATTCCGTATTTGTTGATATTGTCCGTTATGTTTTGTTGTTATAGAAATAAATTGATCAAAATAATATAATTTTAGCTCATAAATTTATTATGTGATATTAATTCAGTATTTAGGCTTGACTTCCGAGAATACTAGCATAGAAATTAGTTTAAATCCGCTCCATTTTCTGCTTTATCTCCGTTATTTAATGAAGATTATGTTTTTCATTTTTCTCACTTGGACGTCAAGTTCTATTCTATTTATACATTCTATTTTCTTTCTTTTTTAGCATGAATTTTATTTTCGTCGTAAAGTTTGATGTTGCCTTTAACTGTCAACGCTAGAGATTTACCACAAACCTGTTATAAACGATCAATTTTTTAAGTAAAATTTGCTTGTTTCTCTCCTTCATTTCCGACTTTGAACTCGTTTGCGCTACTGCTTGTTCCATCGCTTTCATCTCTTTCATTTTTCAATTTTTTGGCCTATTCATTCACATCGAAATAGACCTTATAACTTTACAGGCGATGTTGTTAGAATTAAAACATTAGTCTTACACATAATCCCTGTCTCATCATGTCTTCTTTCCGGCGTATGCAACTGTGCAACCATCTTTATATCGAGCAGAATTTCAGATCAGTTTCAATTAGAATTTCAATTAATTTTAATTAGATGAAAATCCAAGAATTTCAATTATTTTCCGTTAATTAATAAAACTTTAACCGTAGATGTCACTAGTACTTTAATCATCAACATTCTTCCGTCAATTTATATATTATGTAATTTCTTTAGGTAAAATTAAGCAATATAATTCTTTTTGCCTAGTAATAGACATCAAGGCACTTCACTTGCATTTCCTGACCACCCTAGTATTTTTTGATTTGAGCGACTCATCCGTTTGAAACAATTACTCTTCTAAATGATCACCAACCATTCTTCAGAGCATCCATCCATTCACTCGCAGTTTGACATGGTCTTTACTTTGTCTCCTTTTCTCCTTGACAGCTAACTGACCCTTTGCCAATGCAATGACCTGTCTTGCGCCACTTCAGTCACTCCCGCCGCCTCTGGAGTGACTGCCTCCGGAGCTGCTTCTGCCGTCACCTCTATTGACGCTGTCGCCGTCATGTCTCGGTCTCTACCGCGACTCCCTCCTCAGCTCCTGCCCGTGTGCCTGTCTTCGTTCCCGCTTCTGTTGTCTCCCTCGCAACCGCCCCCGCCGCCCAGCCCCAGCCCCTGCCACCTTTCCCATCGTCTCTATCACCCCTTGCCCCCGCCGCCGCGCCGCGCCGCGTTCCCCGAAGCCCTGGCCCCGGCCCCGGCGGCGCGGCTGCGGAGCCTGGAGGCTGCGCGCCCGTGTTATTGATTACCGCGCGGCGGATCCGGGTCAAGGCCGTTGCCGCCACCACGAGCGCTGCCACCGCCACCGCCACCACCACCGGGCGCCGCGCGCGAGGACGCCTCTCACCACTCGAGAAGAAATTTATCAGTATCAATGTGGCGTTTGTTACATGTCCGTTCCACACTCTGGGGACCAGCGTATGAGTCTCCGTTGACCCCAAATTTGACTGGAAGGGTCGTAAAAGTGATTTTCTGCAACTAGTTTAGTCCAATGAAAAGCAATTACTTCAGGATGTTTTATTCATTTTTTTATCATTAGCGATTTGGTTATTGAGGAAAAAAGCTGCGTACGTTAATTTCTTTGCTAGAAAATGCGTTTTAGTTTTGTGTGCAAAATTCTGTTTCTAAGGAAATTAGTTGAAGATAAATTACCAATCATTATATAAATCGTTATTCTGCTGTCTGTAGTCTAGTTTTAGCAATCACCTTCGGGAAATATAGGTTTTATTCATTGCCGAAAAGTTCCATTAGTTTTCAACAATATTAATATGTTTGTACGTGTTGAAAATGAAAGTGACTTTATCGGTATGATTAAAACGCATATTTCCGGAAGATGATAATTAAAACATGGAACAAAGATTGGAGCTTACAAACTTCACAGTTCATTTTTCAGTAGTACATTATTTCTTCAATGACTTATATTACAACTTACAGCGAGTTTACACATTCCTTTCAGTAATTATACTTACTGAAAATATTATACTAAACTAGTTTAAATTTAATAACTAATATAACTTACAAATAACTTATAAATATAATATTAAACTGGTTTTAAATTTAATAACAAATGCTCAGAATTTCAGGTTGTTGAGTTTTACTTTGTTGGAGTTCGTTTCTCAAAAATATGAATAATCAGAACTATTACCCAGTGATGTTATTTATATTATGTTTTTCAAAACAAAAATGTTTATTGTAAACTTTGAAAATGTATTAAGTTTGGTATCACAAAACACTCGAAACCGTTCATTGCCAACTTTCACGAGTCCCATTAATGCAATTCTTTTTAGCCAAATAAAAATTCATTAATAGTAACACACTTTTGGATTTTGTGTAACAATACTGATGAATATTGTTTTGAAACTTCCAGTTCTATCATTGAAATAAGAAATTCAACGCTGATTTTTGGCATTATATCTCAAATTATTTTCTTGAAATATTCATGGAACGTAATCTGAGAAAAGTATGTGTAATTCTAAGTACTGACAAAACAAAATGGAATTTCCATACCTCAATTTTATGATGTTTTATAATCAAACAAATTTGGGCATTATTACATTAATTTTAATTATCATCGTCCTCGGAACCTCGGAACTTCGAACACCATCAGGTCACATCTACGAGCCGCTCACCATTTTGAGAATATATTTTGACATTGGGAAAAAGTACCAATTTATGTTCTCGTATCGATCTTCCATGATCAACATAGAAACTAGACATACTTAACTTTTGTTGCTGGCGTTATTGGCCACTGCTGCCCCGTCTTCCAAATTCTATTTTATGGGATTTCAGTATTCTGTAACGCAATGATAACATTTCATTTATCATCGAGCACGAATTTCGAATCGCTTCTTGAAATGTATTTCCGTTGCCAACATACCACCGGGTGAATTTCGCTAAGAGCAATTTCGCATTGCCGCTGTTTCTGTAACGACTCCGACCGAAGGAACCGAGAGTTTGGAGTCCCGACGGTGCCGGATTTCGACGCTGACTGCGTGTAGCTGTGTCGCATTCAGCCTCTGTCTGGGGGAGAATTCTAACTGCAGGCTGCTCTGATCGGTAGTTTTCCGTGGATTCTCCAAGCATTAGGTGGCGGGAATGCTGGATATGTACGCTAACAAATCGATCACAATCCGCGCGCGATTTTTCTTTTCCTACCTTGCTCTATCCATTCCCCTTATACACACTCACTGCACTCTCGTACCACAAATGTCGGGAGACCTGTTGGGTGCGTACGAGTAGACCTTGGCCCGGCTAGGGCAGGAATCCTATCGCCAGCTCCAGATCTCACCATCTATCGAGAAGGAACACCGTTACATCCCGCGATAAAACGCTCACGTCTTAAACGGTACTAATGACCATAGCGGTTGACATGCCCAGAAAGATGAATCAATCTGTTAGTCAATCTATCAAATTTCCAACGAGAGGTATATTGAGCTCTGCTGGTTGTTCCCGCAGCAAGTGTGCGATGAGTGGGGTGGACGACGCTAGTGCAGCTTCGGAAATCTGCGCGCCGCGCCGCTCCCTTTGACGCTCCGCCAGTGTTGCTGCAGGCGCGCTGCTTTCTTGGCAGCCTTTCGAGGCGCTTGGCTTCAGGTGGCCGTCTCACGAGAGTTCGTCCACGGAGAGTGGGTGGGAATTGAAAGTCTTGTGATGATCGATTCTGTGAGAGAATTTTATAAATCTGAGCGGTGTGCTTTGGGACATGTGGTTTATTATGTAACATTTGGCTCTGATTGCAAGCTGCTTTGAAATGATTTCGTTTCCTTCGGTTTTCATTTGCTCTTAATCTTGAATTTAATCTTATTCTCAAACATGAATATGTTATATTACAAAATTATCATAATATATTGTTTAATGTTGTAAAGTAAATACAAATCATTGTAAGAAAACAAAAACAAAGAGAGAGAGAGAGAGAGAGAGAGAGAGAGAGAGAGAGAGAGAGAGAGTTTTTTGTTATGCCTCACGATTATACGAATTTTATCAAATACCGACATTTAGTATATAAATACAAAACACACGGCTACTTTCACACAATAAACACAGTTGAGTATCTAATACCAAATGTCTAATGCCAGATACCAAATTAGCTCTCTTCGCTGATGACACAGCCTTATTCACTGCTCACGAAGACATTCTCATAGCCCAAGATCGGATACAAAATAATCTTGATGAACTAATATCGTGGACAGATCAGTGGAGAATAAAAATCAATCCAGAAAATGCTAAGCCAAAATATTCACACTCCGTAGACCAAAAACTCCTCATAACTTAACAATCAACTCCAGCCCAATTCAATGGAATAATGGTCCAATTAAATATCTTGGTATGATTTTCGATAAAAGATGAACATGGAAACCCCACATCCATGCATTAGTAAACAAAGCCCAAGGGAAAATATCAAAATTATACCCACTAATTAACAGAAAATCCTCATTAAAAATTGAATGTCAGCTTACGATATTTAAATCGATCATTTTACCCACCTTAACATATGCTTGTCCTGTTTGGGGAAGCGCAGCACCCTCATCAATAGAGAAACTTCAGACGGTACAAAACAAATGTCTTAGGAAAATCATACAAGCACCGTGGTTTATACCCAATACGCAGATCCATAGGGAAGTACGTATGGATTTAATAAAAAATCACATCGCTTCAGTTTCAAAAAATTTCTATACTACACTTAACATTTCTCACTTAACAAATAAATTCAACCTAGGACGAAAAGCCTAATATTAACCCAAAAAAGATAGCCTAATATTAAACCAAGTAAATTTTAAATAAACTCCTAACCATGTCCATCCAAAATCAAACACCTAACAAACGGAGCAGCAATGTAAAGCTAAAAAAAATCAAGAATGCCCATTCCTAATCATGATAATATTCATGTATTCAAGACCTTGAAAGGCCTCACGGCCGAACAAGAAGTAAATAAATGAAAAAAAAAAAACAACTATGGTCCCATTTGTATTTGATAAGGGAAAATCTGTGTTCTGTTTTCAATTAACGGACACACAATTGATGAAGAACCAGTAATTTTTTGTTTGTTTTTTATTTTCCATCTACTTTTAATAACTATACCTTTAGTGTTTTTTCTCTTTAGAGTTAATTTAATTTTATTCGAAGAATTATATTATTAATTTAAAAATTTTCGAAGATTGGCAAATTCAAGTGTTTTTCTGGTAATCAAATATTTAAGCAGATTCAATACTTTAATACCATGCTTATTAAATGGATGTATTTATTATTATAGCAGCACTAATGAATCTATATACTTTGAATGGCACACAGTTTTGTTGTGTATCCTATAATATTTATATCTTCATAAAATAGATATATCCGCATCTTGGAATTCGCTCTAATTTCAGAGAGTATATGGAAACTGTTTTTCTCAATGCAAGAATACACATTTAAAAATATTTATATGCATAAAAATATAAAAAAGATTTCAATGTTCGTTGTTACATTTAGCTATTAAAATTTGCTGTGTATAGTCAATTGTATTGTCATTTCTCCTACAATTATTTATTTTCTATAATTGCTGTCTGAAGTTTTATTTATTATTATTATTATTATTATTATTATTATTATTATTATTATTATTAAATGATATATTATTATCACTTTACCCTGTAAAGTGTATTTTGCTAATGATTGTATTTTAAAATTGTAATCGATTTTTAACTCAACATTTTCTGATGTTTGCGAAAGGAGATTTTATTCTGTTGAATGTAATTGTTTCGAAACGGTGAATCCTGTATCTCCCTCGTCGTCGGCAAACTCGAAGAGACTGTGGGACAACGGAATGCTTCTGACCCGTGCAGTCAGCCACATGGAGTCCCAGTAGCGTCTCATTGTCTCGCAATTTGGTTCCTGTCGCATCGTTCTACCACGCTGCACCCACGCACGCTTGCGAGAATATGCTTCACAGCCGTAAAGTGGGCGCCGCCACCCTCCCTGCAATCCCCTTCGTCGTTGCCTTCAAACTCTTTTTCGCCTTCCCTCATTGTCGCCTTTGCGTCTACTCGCCTTCCACCACCGGCCCTGCCGTCATGCCAGTCCGACGCCACCCCACCGCCGTCCCCGCTGCCTTCTGCGCCTCCCTGACCGCCGATGTCTCCCTCGTTCCGCCGCCCTTGCCCCCTCGCCCCTGCTATGCCGGCGATCACATCTGCTTCCAACCCCACCCTTATTCCTGCTACCGACCTCTTTGCCATCTTTGGCGTTAATCCATCTCCATTCTCTCTGCCATCCTCCTCATTGTTCCTGTTGACATTCCCATCACCATTTCCTCTATTATTAGACCCGCTCCGGATCCACTTCTAACCAAGCTTCAGCAATATCCTCTACCATAATCCCCACTTCCATCCCCACTTCCAACCTGCCGCCGATCCCCAGATCGCACCTGCGCTTCAGCCGTCTCACAGAACTGCCACCACCGTAGCCGCTGCTATTTCCGCTCCCGACGCGCCTGCCACGGGGGGCGTGACGACCGTCGGCCCGGTGGGCGCTACTGCCGCGTTGCTACCTCGGTATTGTTCCAGCGTAACTCTCGACTGCTCCCCTGCCGCGTCGCCTCTGCGCTGCTTCGCCTGCGCTCCCGCTCGGCGACTTTATCCCTGTTAAATCCCTCGCTAACTCTGCTTCCGCCGCACGACAGTTCTCGGTCACTTCCGCGTAGCCCACGCCTCCCGACTCTTTGTTAGCTCCATTTTGAACGTCCTGCGCCAGGGAACTCCAAAATATACACCGTGAATCGAATTCCTTTTGAAATATGGTAACTCTGTAAATATGTTAGCTCTGGGTAGATAAATATTTTGTCATCGATATATGTTGTGAATACATGTATAATGCTAATGTGTTTTACGAATATTGGATATTTACGTATTGTTCGAGAATGTTGTCAATGATATTTTTAATGTTCAGGAAAAAGTACAATTCTGAAATAAAATCATTTTTAATTTTTTCGTTGATCTTTCATACTTACATCAATAAACATCACTCGGGATCACAAATCTTGAGTTTTATTTTGCAAGAAGTAATAAAATGTAAGATTTTTAGCAATATATTTAAGTGTCACAATTTTTAAAGTTTGTATAAAGACCCACTTAATCAAACGTTTTAAGGTATATCGGACCAACGGACAACATCCTATTCCATTTTACCTTGGGATTCTCAATATTATTTTACATTTCTTTTCTCATTAGTTTGTCTCTCCATGAATATATTATTTAAATATTTCTGTTGAACACATCAGAGTTCGTTTATGTACAATCCATTTGTAGACGATAGCCATTTCTAACTCTTTTGAACTGTAAAAAACAGAAATAAACCATTAAGTTACTTCCGTTAACGTACGCAATATTAGGTATAGTCTTGAGTGAGACTTTTGAACTATAGCTATATTTCTTAAAGCAATAAACCGATTGCCACTGCCAGAATTCAACGAAAAGTTATTCGAACAAGTCCTTTAAAATTCCCAAGGGATTTGTTAATAAAACTTTTGTAATTGTAGTCTGAAAACCGAGCGAGTGGAAAAAGCATTCGAATGAAATTTTACTTCATCATTCTCCCTTGTTACCTACGCCACAGTTCTGGCAGCTGCCTGCTGCCTTCCCTTCCCTTCCCTTCCCTTCCCATCGCTCGCGACCACATGACCTCTCCCCTCTGGCGCCACACGCGCTCCGTCTCTTGGAGTTTCCGACAATCGCAGGCCGCGGGCGCTAACTCGCGCGGACGGTGCCACGCCCCGGCCGCAGTCGCTCCCCTGCTGCCAAGTCGCCTCGCTTCCCAGAAGCCCGGACCGCGCCTGCACTGCTCCGCGTCTCTTCGTGGGTTATTAGCGTTTCCTGCCTGTGTTCGTGGAAACAGCACGATATAATCCGCTGCACTGTCCCAAGGGCGGAAGAGGTAACTCTTCTGTGAAACAGAAAACGACTATTAAAACTCGTTCACTCAAAGTTCATTATTCACTTTGCCAATTCAATAGTCGTTTAAATTTTTGTTGTTTTTACTCGTTGTATGTGACGTTTTCATTCTGTTGTTTATTCCATTTCGTGTTACAAGTGATATAAAGTTCACTGGAAATTGATTTTTAAAATTTTAATTTATTCTATTCTTCCTATTCATTTTTTAAAAACTTCGTAATTTTCCAAACTAAAAGGTTTTTTGTAGAGTCGATTTTCATACTTGTTGATGCCACTAAAAATACATAAAATGATTGTGCAACTTAAGAAAAAATGTGGCAACATAATTGCAGTATAAATGGAGTATTCTTTAAATAATGACTCAGTATTTCTTTAATTAGTAATAATACATTTTTAAATAGTTGCTTTCATATATAAAGCAAGTAGTACATGTGAATTCTCACTTTTATTTTTGAAGACGTATATCCGAGAAACAAATGATAGAGAATAACATTTTTGTTCGTTTCGAAAAACATTTTCTCTCATTCGAACGATTAGAATAAGTTTTCTGGTTTTTATATGAAGCCAATAGTCCACATAAAGAACTTTCACATTGAGCACTTTTCGCTATATTTTTCGACTAGAGAGAGCATATTTTTGCCCCCACAGCAGATGCAAAGTGGGTGCTTGAAAAGATTGATCGAAGGAGCTTCGGTCATCCATATCATAGCAGAATATTTTTTGGAGATCGTAAAAGACCATGTGACGTCGTATATTGGCCGATACGTCACACTTGGGAAACCGTTTCTGAAGTTTTTCTTCCGGGAAACTCCACGAACTGCCCTTAAGAGATCCAAGATTTATGTGTCGTGTGGCCAAGTTCGACGCTTCTTGATCCACTACAATTTCCAAGTCCTTCGTTTCTGCAATCCGTAGGAAATAAATAAATCCACTTGTGGTCCATTAATTATGATTTATGGTATCTCCACATACTATGCCTTAGCGTTGACATTAGAGTGCTTGAAGGAGTAGTAATGGATTCCATGGAACACATTTGTTGAATGCAATATTTAGTTCAGAAAATTGTCCTTGCGGACAAGCAGCGCACATACGAATCGCCTCCTATATTATTTCAGTAGTATACATACCTTTTGCGGCTCTCACACGCAACCAATCTTTATAAATGAGGTCTCTAAAGAAAGAGAATTTCATGAAGACGACACAAAAATCACTTAGACTTTCAAAATAGGAGAGATTTGTTTTAAAAAAAAAGAGCATCTAAATATTCATGTCAAATGAAACCCGCAACACTCGGGCAGATCTATACCGTAAAATAACTTCTAAACGAAGCGTTTTAGGGCATTCAAAACTAAACATTTTGGGCCGAAGGCTTCAAAGAAAAGTTCCTCATACCGTATTCTATCGGATGAGATCTTCTTGAACATTCTATTACATTTTTGATGGTTCGACGCTTCTCGATTCTACTCCACTTGTTCAGAGCCTGTAGAATCTGAACCGCATGTGAAATTAAACTAATTATTTGATATTTACGCGATTGAATTACACGGGTGTACCTATTTGCTTGGTAATAACATTAAATATGAATAGTTTTGTATTGACAAAGGTGTATTATTGGTATCAATTACAAGGAGACATATAGAACAAGTGACGGAGGATAACAGGGTCTTGAAGAAACATATATTACTGGATTAATATGGAAATGGAAAAATAGGGAAGAGGGTAGGGGTTAACATGCGAGAGTTCTCGCACGGGTACGCTTGTTCTTAAATATATACAAGTGTTATATTTCTGTCTTTGTTATGGTATGAGTTGTGTTAAATAGTTTTACGTAATGCAATTTCATCCATTTGTTTGAATTTCTTCGTTATTAGTTCAATTACTTTCCTTTTACGCCCTTCGATGACAAGTTTTTAGCTTTATTGTAGCGGAATAAACGAGAAGTTATTGCAGTGAACTTTGGGTCCAAAGTTAATATCAGGGAGTTCACCTACTGCAAATCCATGCGTTTTCTACTCTATCAATTCATATTGCTTACCACACTGATGATATCGTAGTTCGGTGTTTTAACTATCTTAATATATAAAAAATGTGTATGTTTGTTATACGAACACTTTTTAATTATTGGAGCGAATATTTGCTCCCTAATTTTGCATGAAGCATTCTGAGTACCCCAGAAGAAACTCAGCGAGGATACGCAATCCCAAGGTTTTATAAGTTTGTTCTATGTGGTAGGAATGAGTTCTGGTTATTCTCAGCTTCTTATTTCATTACGCAAATTAATGAAGTTTTGTTCCGGCCAGGAGTAAATTTTGAAATACCTATTTATGTAGAAAAATCTCTAATTGATGCCTCTTCATAAATAAAAGATTGGACGACTAGTTTCATCTTTTTACAATATATTTGATCTTCTTTTTGCAAAAATTCGCAATTTGTGTATCTGGCAACCATAAATATGGAAATATTAGATAAATAATTGGCCAGAAACATTATAATAATATTAGGCTATGTTTACACCATAAAATATTGTTAGCAACAGGTTTCAGACATTTCGCATACCTCAAACTTGCTTACAAAATACTTTAATGCACCAGATGTGGAAATTTACTGTGATAGAACCAAAATATTGTCGTAATATGCAGGTCAGAATCAATTTACATTTTGTTTTAAAAACACCTATATAATCTCATTCAATGGACACGTTTATAAACACCATTACGAATTTACATTGTTTCTACGAAAACACAAAATAACACATCTTCGAATAAACAAGGTGCTACACATCTACATCCACCAAGAGGGTATTCATAGTATCACTGGAGAGGAAGCAATAGGCAAGCAACTGCCTGATTATTTCATCTTAATGTCGGTGTTCCATTTCTTCTGTCTCTTAAACCTATCCCCAAAATAATTACGTCAAATATTTTACAAAAAAACAAACAAATAGGGCATTCATAAACACTGCCGTAATATGGTCATCAACCTAACCCCTCTGTAATCGTATTTGTAACTTTATATTCAGTGAGAATTCAATATTGCAAATTAGCTACGATATATAATGGCAATATGCAATATTGCAAATTACGTACACCTAACATTTCATGTAAGTCAGCTTTTCATCAAACTTTAAAATGCAGGGCACTATGTATGTTTTCTGGAATCTTTAATAGCCCACTTTATAGTATGTAAAATTGACAGATTTTCGAATTTACCAATGCTCAATCAGTTGATTTGAATTACGTTCAGCTGTATTTGTTTCCATAAAAAAAGTTTCATTTCCTTAAAACACATTCCTCTTCGTTAAAACACATTTACGCTCTTTAATAAACATGCATCTCAAAATGATCTAACTCTACCGAAAATGTAGTACGTAACATTTACTATATAGTTATAATTGCGACTAAAAACGTTTTAATTTTATTTCCTGTAATATTGTATTTTAGATATTAAGGTTCACAAATGAACATGTAAAAATATTTACTTTTGTTCACTATTGTTCAATTGAGAACATTTACTCTTGAAAGTTTGTGAGAATTTCCGAAATTTGTGTTCTCAAATGGAACAAGTTCGCGAAGGAAACAAGTGGAATGTAGAAATTAACACCCTGCGAGTTTACGACGAGCATTAAGTAAGAAATGGGCAACTTCATCAATGAATGTTTAGGAAGTATATTTTTAGAAACTAATGGTGCTACAACAATTTATACTTATTGGTTGATTGATATCGACCAAGTAATATTATGATGTTATACCTTACATCCTAATTTCATATGAACCCCCTGATAGAAAAAAATCTTACTTTCACACAGATTCTTCTGTGACACGGAAATGTTTTTAACACTCTGATATATCTTTCTAGCAATGTTTTCTCCAATGACTCTAAAACAATCCGTAATTCTCTGATTGATAACAATCATCAGCCTTGCTTGTCAGTTCTGCGATTGTGAAAATGCGTGATAATGATTGTAGCAGCATGTTTCTTCTATGGGAGTTACAAAGTGTGAGAAGTCTGTGCCAGCGACTGAATTAGCCTTAACACAGCTTCTCCCAGCCTTTTAAATTACTAAATAATTATTTAAAGTAATATTTTCAATATACCGTTTTGAACTTAAAAGGTTACATGTTGTTATCTTCTTGTAACACATGATCTTTTAAATTATTTTTTATAAAAGAATTTTAATCTTTCTAGAATATAAATCACGTAACACGTGCGGTTTTGTTTCATTCTGTTCGCTTCGACTACGTACTACTAAAAATTAGCGTATTAGGAATTATTCTTGCTAAAGGAAAGGAGTTACCTTAACGCATCAATACCCTTCTTTATCGTATCCATCTTGTTTTGACAAGGAATTGGAGAATATCACTGTGACAACCAAGATGTATCCTTAACGTGTTCCCATTATTATATACAACAGTGTTAACGCGATAAATGCAATTCAACGGACTTCAATTTGCAACCAAAAAGTATGTGTTCACTAGCTAGATCGTCTGATCCGTTACTATCCTAATAATCTAATAATCTATAATAATCTAATGATAATAATCCACCATAGGGTACGGATGGAAGGGTTGCCACATTTGCCATGACAGTCTTTCTCTTGAAATCTTTCGTCATTTTCTCTTATTCTACGTTGTTTTTCGTTCGTGACGCACGAACCCTTCTGTCTCCTCCTCCGTCACTTGCAGACTTTACTCCTACATTCCCCTCATACACATACACTTACACACACAAACACTTCTCCCAGGTCAATTCCGCTTCAAGTTTGGCGTGCCGCGAAGTTCGCAGACGTTACATGTTTCGCGTTAGTTACTTCCTCAAGTCCTACACGATCTTCTTTTACCTCGTTCCTCCACTTGGCGGCAGAACAGTCGTTGCTAACTTAAATGCACCAAGGTCGGGGGGGGGGGGGGCACGGAAGTTCCGAGTCGACGGCTAGCGACTAATGTTGTTAAAAAAGGGATGCAAATATTTTCGCTTTTTTATTAGTAGCCGGCTCAACATTCTGTGGCCTCACGTTGTTTGTACTATTTATAAACATTTTTGAAACAGTTTTAATATTAAACAGTGCTGGTTTAGTTTGTACTTATGAGGCATTAAATATTTTTTTTCAATTTCTTCCGTTGAACATTCCGTCAAGCCAATGTGATGCGATGGCATGGCACTGTGCCGAACTAAGTGTCAAACTTCACTTAGAAAATGTATGTTTCCATCAAATCCATTTCCAATTCCACATATTATTTTAAACAGAGGAGACGATAAATCAGAACATTTTTTATGAAAATGTAATAATAACAATAAATGTATATAATAATAATAATAATAGCAAAATGTATTGTTTATAAGCCTTTTTATCGATGTTAGATGGAGTTCTCCAATTACGAACCTTGTAACGTGTTTTACGTTCGAGAATTCCGAAAATTAAAGGCTGGCAATCCATAATACTTGTATTATGATGCGTCATCGATAAAATAATACAAGAGGAGGAAAGAGAAAATGTTTTTTTATTCATCGCTATACACTATCTATGCATTGACGCTTGCCGGGGGTGTTTATTCTCTTTTAGCGCGCTTCCGATGATGGAGAGTAATCCCCGGTGTTTGCGAGGGCACGTCATCTCACGTCACTTCCGTCACCTCGCGTCAGCGCGACCTCCGGGAGCGGACGCGCAAAGCGACGGCCGCGCCCAGATAAGCGATGCTGTCCCCGCCTCGCTCTCACCCCTGCCCGTCTCGCCGGCCCCGACCTCCATTCTCGGGGCGCCGATCATCGACCTATCGCGCTGTCAACCCGCGACGCGTGCGTCCGGAAATTCGGCGGCGCTTCTTGCCACGCGGCGCGCGGCGGAACAATGGAGAGGGCCCTGCTTCCGCTCCGACGCAGCTCGAACCCTCGACCCACATTTCAGCGCCAACAACGGAGCCAGGCAAGCGGGAAGGCGTGCGCCGTCCTGTGCCGCCCCCACCTTCCCAGACGCCCCCGCTATCCCCTCTGGCATCGTCTCCACCTGCAGCCCCGGCACTACGTCATGACCATAGTCATGACTATCGCCCCACTTAGTCACCAGACCATCTCCACCGCCTTCAGCTGCCCCCCAGCCGTCCCCAGCCGTCCCTCCCGCCAACACCCGCCCCCACCCGCCCCACCCGCCCCACCCGCCCCACCCGCCCCCACTCGCCCCACCCGCCCCCACTCGCCCCACCCGCCCCCACCCGCCCACACCTGCCCTTCACCCGCCCTTCACCCGCCCTTCACCCGCCCTTCACCCGCGCACACCCGGCCCCTCCCGCCTCCTAGCTGCCCCCAGCCCCCTTACTTCCGACCTCACTACCCAATTGCTTTGCCTTCCATTCTCGTAGCTCGGCGTGCCAAGTGGTGCGTGCCCACACCGGTGAAAGAATTACTAGATTCGTGAGCGGCGCACGGTTGACAGACGCATGATCAAGGTAGAGGTAGAAGAGAATTCTGGAGAATTCCAAGCACTTACGTGGACCGCGAATGGACGTATGATGGCGAGGTGAGGAAGACTGAGGCGCAGTAGTACTCGAATGCGTGATAAAATCGCCGCTGCTCCCTGATCTTGAGGTCGGGCAGTCAGTTCTTCCATCTCTACTCCCTGATTTTCAATGATGAACCCTTTTCTTCGAGAAAGAACCTATTCAACTCCCAATCTTAGAACAGAATTTGCCCCTGTGGTACGGATCTTATCATTCTTGTACCACTACTACGCACGTAACATCCCATCGCTACTGTCCCGAGCTACTGTCGTGACTGCAGGGCATTGACGTCACCGCCCAGCCGAGACAAGGTGACAAGTGGAGCAGACGTGGTTGTCGCTAAATACACCCGACCCATTTGTCTGCAGAACGTAGAGGCCGTCTGGGTAGGATGCGCCGCGCGCGCTTCAGGCCTCCCGCTGTCCCGCCCACGCTTCCCTTCTCTTGCCCCACATCCCCGCTCCACCCGGTTCGCCCCCTCCTCTACTCGCACTCTCCGCCAGACGACCGTGACGTTTGTAATTAGTCGCAGCGCAGCGGGTGGGATCGTCCCTTCCCCTCCCTTGCTCCCCGTCTCCCGCTCCCCACCGCCCGCTCACCGCCCATCCCAACCCCCCATGCGCTACGTTCTCGTCCGTGCGCTGAACAAAGCGCCTCTTGTTTCAACGCGACATATTTTTGGAACAAAAGCCGCTCTCGTTCTGCGTTTCGACACTTGGCTTGCTTTAATATGGTCCCTCCACGTCGTTATTACGGGCCTCTTTTTTTTCTTTTTTTCACCGTTTATAGATATATTTACAGGAACTGGGGAACGGCGCGGCAAAACCTTCTCGCGAGTTGAACGGACTCGTACGAATTTTTGCAAACCCATTTTTTTTTGTAGCGAGTCGCATTCATTCTAAGGGCATTGTAGTTTTTATTTCCATGTCGGTAGAGCGCGTGCGTGTCCGCCGCCGGCTCTCCTGTTAATGCGGACCGTTATAATCTCCTGGATGGTGCGACCGTAAAAAGCCCATGGATGAAATTGAGTGTGGATTAGCAATGTTTCCCGGTTCAGGTCCCGTCTGGCAGAGAACGGCTGGACAAACAGATACAGACTTTTCTCTCGTCATGTTCGTTAATTCCGATTATAATGAATTTTTAATCTGGCTTAACTTTGGAGAATCTTATTGGACTGATTTGAAAAGGACTTTACCTCGGAAAAGGCATTGATGTATACAGCATCTGTACTTTTATCGAAAATATATGGAACTATCTGGAGAATTTTGCTTGAAAATTTTTGGTGTATTGACAAGTGTCATGGATATTGTGGAAAAATAATTTCATATGAGATTTGTTATCTTAATTGTGAATAAAATGCATTTTAAGATTATTTAAAAATAAAAATATTAAGTTTCTTAACTCGAATAAAGTTTTGAATTTCAGGAGCATTAGGTGTGATCAGGGCTGGTGGTTAACACCAGATGGTTTTTAATTTTTTTACGCAACTCCACTTTAGTTTTGATTGTATCTGTGGAAACTGCATTTTTGGCTACATTTTTATATTTTTTTCTATTCGTGAACGTATGACTTTGGAGAGATTTTAAAATGCATCATGTTGAAATGTGCAAACTAACTCCACTTGAGGGTTGGTTGGCACTGGCTTGGGGTGAGTTGGCACGCTACAATCGATTGAATGTGGAGTAATGCATCAACATCAAAATGAATAATTTCCTTTTTTACACAAATAAATGCAAACAAGTTTATCACCGTTTGATCTTTTAGAATAACCTACTAATAGAAACTACAGCGTCTGTGGGGTAATTTCCAAATGAAGTATTTAAAATTCAGTCTGAAATTTGATTCGGTCTGTTATCACTTTTTAATAAAAATAATACTTGATCGATTCGTTTCTAGCACGGTGGATTTTTCCACTATAGTTTCTAGCTTTTCTTCGACATTTCTATCGATTTGTCTTTATATATATGCAAGTAGCTGTTATAGAAGTGCTCGCATTTTCTTCACCGTATAAAGATACACTTCTTCATTGTACCAACATCTCGTACCAAATTCACGAGGAATTCGTCGAACATAATTAGTTTATTTGCCATGTCAAGTTAAAGTCAATAAAAATTGCCCAAATGCTTGCTTTGAATTCACTACACTCATCAAAACTATCCGTAAACTAGTTTTCTAGATTACAATAACAAAATGACATAACCACAAACTACCTCAACACAATTTGAAATCGACCTTCCACGCTGCTTTCTGATTGGTGTTCGGTAGAATTCCGACGTAAACTTAACATAAAAGCTTCGAGATTTTGAACTCTTAAGTTTACGGACTTACGTCTACGGTTACGTCAAGGCATTGTGGATAGTTTCGCTTAGTAACTCATTTCTAGGATTTGCGACAACGTTACGTTTACGTTTAAGTTTGCATTGTGAATAAGGCCTGTGTTTGAGATGAGACTACACGCTCGCGGACTTAGAGTCCTCAAACTTTAGCGACATTAACACTTTCTTCCACAATTTATGGAATCATCAACTTTTCACCATTTTCTTTATTTACAAAATAAGACGAGTGCCCAAAATAATACCCTTCGCCCGAAAAGTAATGTTTATCGAACTCGCTCATTTGGTACCACTTAACGGCGCCACAAACGGCTCAAGGAATAATTTTGCTTTGAATTCAAGGAAACACATCACCTTTCTCAACCACAATATATATTCGTCGTCACTTCTTTATTCATAGATTTCGCTTTCAATAAGCTTATTTCAACCGTACCTGCCCTGTCACTCCAATTTTCATATGAAGCGTCACGTACTCCACCAGTTTCCATCGCTTTTCTCATTACCTCAGTCTCCGTTTTCCACGTGTGCCGTGGTCGAGCGAGCGCCTTTGCGTCGCGCCGAGGAGGTGCGTGTGCGTTTGAGGAGCATCCGCCGTCGCACATACAGCGGCGTCCGCCCCCGACGCCGCCTCCGCCTCGAGCGCTCGCGTGGGCGCCCGGAAACGACGCGTTCTCGTTACCGCCTCGGAAACGGTCTTCGCTTCCTGCCCATTCTCCGGAGCAGCGTCGTCGTGTGGACGCTTAACTCTCGTGGGCGACAGAGGCGGGGCGGGGCTGGACAGGGAGGAGGGTGGAAGGGTGGGAGAGGACAGCGGATCGATGGATGGGGCGGGGCGGGACGGCGCGGGATGAGGCTGGGCGGGTTGCGGTGGCACGGGACGGGACGGGGCGCGAGCATGGAGGGGGGGGGAGCAAGGCGTTGCATGATGTGGGCGGGGCAGGGCGGAGCCTTATGGTGCGAGTCTTTGGAAGCAACGTGGCCAGCGCACGCAAATTGGGTGAGCGAGTAAACCGTCTTCAATGGTCGAGTCGGAGGCGTTGTGGGACGCGTGGGTAGTGGGGAATATTTGTGTTTGCTGGACGGCGAGTATTGGATTTAAGACTTTAATCAACACAGAAGGAATCCACGTAGGTTGTCCACCCCTCAGTGCCATTGTCCAATTAATGTAATTGAGAATGATGGGGAATGCTGGTCGATAAGATAAATTAACTGTGATTAATTAAATTTATTGTGCATCTTGACAGGATTTGAAATGGACCCTCATAAACCATATGGGGTTTGAAAACATTTCATGTATTTCAATTGCCTGAATACGAAATACGTGAAAAATTCCTATTTTATAAATTCAATAAAAATGTTTTTATTTTTAGTATTTTTCTCTAATAAAATAGTTTTGTTTCTCATTGTGCAGGTAAGGATTTTCTGATTATCTATTGTGTGTATTTTCATTTTCTCGCATAATACTAACGACGTATCGAGAAAGTATCGGAAATGTGCGGCAAAACATGGTGATTTTCGACAGGAAAAATCGTATTATGGGACCCTGATAGCGAGAAGTGGATAAATTGTATTCCGATATGCAGTAAATTACTTTCTCTAACACGTTAGGTAGAAAGACTCAACATTTCGTGCGTCGTTGTAACCTAGAAATTGCTTTACGGCAAAATGTCCACCTGTTTTTTGTGGCCATTACCTGATCTGATTTACATCCAAACAGATAACCCGTTATCGATTTCCTGAAGTCGCGGACCCATGAATTTGATATAGATATTTTGATTTTGGCGTGAACGTTTAAAAATTTTCTCAAAATTGGCTTCAAATTTTTCGTTTTTTGTCGAATAGAACCAAAAGTGCATAAAATGGCGCAAGTGTCATTTTCGTTGAATTTGCTGCATTTTCGAAAATTGCCGAAGTTCAAAATTCACAAATAAGATTAGAAGCCATAAGGCTGATTCGAATGGAACAAAAATATTGAAAGTAAATTAATCTGTAAAATAAATATGGTATGTTTTTATAACAAAATGTTCAAATTTGTTTCTCATTTGGTTGAGGAAAACGATGTATTTTCTTCTTAACGTGTATCTTCGATGTTTTTCGTTATATTATTTTCAACTGTACGGTCGAAAAGGATTTTTTATGAAATTAATTTATAGGTGTAATGAAGAAACTAGTATGCGTTTTCATGTTCGTGAACCGTTAAAAACATAAAAGCCTTCCCACTTCGCATTGAGGACTCAGGATTGAGTTTGCCATCGTCTCATGTGCTGCAAGTTCACTGAAGTAGATCGAATCTAAAAAAATTATAAATGAGATGTAAGTGAAGAAGGTGCCGAGGTCGTAAGAGCCGCATCCGAGTGGTTAGCCACGCTCCACGCGCGGACGGGTCGCCCACCGTGCCCGGCGCGGCGGGGCCCGCGCGACGCACGGCGTGCGGCCGCGTGGCGCCAGCTGCACTGCCCGCCGCGCCGGCGCGGCGTGTCGTCATTACGAAGGCGAGCCGAGTGTGAAACGCACGGGCGGGGCGCAATCTGCTGGTGTTTCGGCTGTGCGGGTCGCCGTCACGCAGCAGCTTGCCCGTCCTCGCGTGCTCCTTGCGTGCAGTAGAGCGCTGGATCGGCCCGATTCCTCAAATGCTCGCACTGGGTAGGATTCTCATGTACTTTCCTGCCGACCACTAAATTTAAGATTTTTGTGTGTTCCACCGCTCCGCCGTGTCGCTTACTTTATACGTTCTCTTTACTATGTACTTAATAAAGAGAAAGTGTTGTAATACTGCAGTGGAAAGTGATTCTTTTTGCCAGAAATACAAGGGTTGTGGGATCTCGATATCGAAACAAGTGGTGCTACAACAACACATACTTTTTCACGTTATTGGAAACCGTTAGGTAATATTGAAATATTGCATTTTCTGTGCCACTAAAACCTAAGCTATTATTTGAAAACGTCCAATTCAACCAAGAAGCAAGCAACGCACTGTTGCCAGCGCTGCGTTGTCAAAAATATGTGCATTCGCTTGGCGAGTATAGTAATCAATATAGTTATTAGAATACATGCAATTGACATCAAAATAATTACGAAAGTGCTGGCTGCTCACTCGTAAGTTTCCTTTCGTCGTGAGATAACACCTCCCATAGCATTTCATTTCATCACCGACTTCTAACATCCACACTTCAGATTCGATGAACACATTTCGATGAGGGGAAAGAATGAGGATCAAAAATGGACGGGGAAATCTTTGGGGATTTTTTGAGGAAATTATTTTCATCCAGAGTCTAGATGGAAATATTGTTCTCTTAATTTTTATGAAAAAAAGAAACATGAGACGATATTCTCTCTCATTTTTATGTACCAAAAAGAGGAAAATAAACGACAGGCATAGAAAGAGAAAACATGAGAAAAACGAAGACCGTATACGGCTTCGAGCAGCTTAGAGAATGATGATTGGTTACTTTGAATTATTTGAGCTTAATGGGACAGCCAATGGAATCGTCGGGGAAAGCTCATGCTGTTGATCCATAATTTAGTGAATATTTTTCGTTATAAATTTGGAGAATTTTGTTTCATTTGAGAGATTATTTGCGGAAATTCCGGAGTAGTGGGAGGGGGGGGAAGGACATAAATTTCTTTAAGTTATTAAAAACGTTATACGGTTATTGTACCTTTTTACTTTCTCCTATACATACGTATACACGGGAGTAATATACGTCGTATAGAGAAGGTTATGTAATGCGTTGGAAAATCGATTTCGAAATTTCAAAGGAAATACACGTTTTGAGGTCTCTTGATACCGAAAAAGCGTTTTTGTCAAAACGTCTGTCCCCGTGTCTGTCTGTCCGTCTGTCTGTATGTCCGTCTGTCTGTCTGTCCGTCTGTCTGTCTGTCCGTCTGTCTGTCTGTCCGTCTGTCTGTCTGTCCGTCTGTCTGTCTGTCCGTCCGTCTGTCTGTCCGTCTGTCTGTCCGTCTGTCCGTCTGTCTGTCTGTCTGTCAGTCTGTCCGTCTGTCTGTCTGTCCGTCTGTCTGTCTGTCTGTCTGTCTGTCTGTCTGTCCGTCCGTCCATCTCAAAAATCTCATTTAAATTTTAAATTATCTCAAAAGCACCAAATTTGTTTTTCAAACTTTTTCTAGGGATAGTAGTAATGGCACTGTTTAATATGACGTCAAGTTCATTTCGGTGTACTATTTAGTTTTTTTAGAAAATTACACAAATGTATTTTTTTTTTCAATATTTCTCGGCTGTTAATATGCACATTTCAATAGATTTGTATACATTACTGCATTTGTGAGTGAAAATGCTTCAAATTATTTCAAATGAAGGTTTTCGAAACCTCAATAGATCCCTGTGAAGAAGAGCTTCAAATTTCGCGTTTACAGTAATGCTTAGTCGCCATTTTCTTAAAAACGGCTCCAAATTTTTCAATAAAAATTGCTACTTAGGACGAGCATTTAGCCTTCTTTAATATTCTTAAATTAATATTTGGTTTCTGCTCTTTGGAAACCGAAAAGATGAGAAAATTTCAGAAAAATGTAATTTGGGCGGCGGTAGATGGCAGCAGGTAAGGAGGAGGGGCAAGGCTCTACAGTACCAGTTCACAAATTTCTCATCTCCCATTGAAATTTCTAAAATCATGAAGAATCTTTCCTAATAAAAAAGCCCCAGGTCACGACAAAATAAACAATGTGGCATTAAAAAAACTACCACCAACGGCAATTGCGTACTTAAATAACATATTCAATTCATGTTTCAGAATCGGATATTTCCCCCATAAATGGAAACGTGCAATCATCATCCCCATAGCAAAGCCAAACAAAACCCCATCAAACCCCGAGAGTTACCGCCCAATCAGTTTATTAACAACTCTTTCCAAAATATTCGAGAAAATCATATTGCGAAGACTGAAAAACCACCAATGCTATCCTTAAGGTACAGTTTGGATTTACAGAAAGAATCTCAACGCAACACCAGCTATTAAGAATTTCAGAGTACATTTATTCCGCTTTAAAAAAAAAAAAAAAAAAAAAAAACACTCCATAGCTCTATTTATTGAAATTAGTCAAGCTTTCGACCGAACTTGGCACCAAGCTCTTTTATATAAACTTATCCAAATAGGCACTCCACAATACTTAAAATCAATAATAATAAATTTCTTAAGCAATAGAACTTTCTCATTCAATGTTAACAATCATTTATCCAACCCAAGAACAATAAACGGACTTCCCCAAGGCTCTCCGTTATCACCCACCCTATTCAACCTCTATGACGCTGACCTTCCCGAACTTAATAAAATCACTATCGCTCAATTTGCCGACGACACAACCATATTTGCCTCCGGTACAACCCTCACTGAGTTAAAAACCCACTTACAACTTTATTTAAATATGATAGACAGCTGGGCTGCTAAATTTAAAATTCAACTAAATCCTAACAAAACTGCTGCAAAAATATTTACTTTAAGACCCCACTCTCCCCCACTTCCTCTCACTCTAAATAACAAAACTATTGTTTTGAATGGTACCCCCCCCCCCCAATTTTTAGGCTTATATCTTGATACAAGCTAACTTGGGGAAAACATATAAATGCCAAAGCGAGCTAAGCTAAAATAAAACTTGTACAACTACGACCACTAATTTACAGAAACAGCCCAATAAATATAAATCAGCCGTAGCAATTTACAAGACAATTTTAAGACAATTAATATTGTACGCCAGCCCAATTTGGATCAATTCTGCTAAAACTAACATCCATAAACTACAAGTCCTGCAAAATAAATTCTTAAGAATAATTGCCCCATGGTATATAACCAACAATCAACTTCACAACGAATTTAATTTGGAACCCATCGAACAATACATCACATATCTGGCCACCAACTTTTATCATAACCTACCTCAAATCCCAGCCCAAATCCCGTATACGTACGTATACGAGATATACGCGTAATATACGGAGTAATATACGTAGTAAAGAGAAAGTTATGTAATGCTGCACGAAAAAACGGCGGATTTTCGGCGGAAATAAATCATTTCTGGGTTCTAGTAAAAGTGCATAAAACCAGCTGCTAAATTA
This sequence comes from Teleogryllus occipitalis, assembly GCA_011170035.1. Classification (NCBI taxonomy): domain Eukaryota; kingdom Metazoa; phylum Arthropoda; class Insecta; order Orthoptera; family Gryllidae; genus Teleogryllus; species Teleogryllus occipitalis. The sequence goes on along the minus strand of BLKR01000844.1, from coordinate 101,027 downwards.
AGAGAAAAATATCCTCTAGCACGTGGTGTACCTGGAATCCCTGTTTTGTGGCTTCTTGATGCCGAAAAACGAATTGGAAGCAAAACGTCCGTCCGTCTGTCTGTGAACACTACTATCGCTTGAACCGTGCGTAGGATGTTTTTCCAAATTTAAAATTCGGTCCGTTTGGCTCTAGTTAAAGCTTTGAGATGTTTAAAAACTTTCTTTAATATTTGGGGGTACATGAAGTCCCCGATCCATTTCAAAATTTTCTTAAAAACGGCCCAAATGTTTTCTTTAGTTTTCTTGTAAGGATAGTGTAAAATCTATATCTATATCTTCTATATCTATATCTATACTAATATATAAAGACAGAAGTGCGTTGTCTTCCAACGCGGTAATCTCTGAATCTACTGAACCAATGACGATGAAACTTTTGTGCTAACTTCCTTTAAAGGTCTGGAGTACTATAAGCTATGATTTACAACCATAAACTGTAATATATTTACAAAATAATTACTTTTCTCGACCTTTTTGGCATAGCTTTACATCACAGATTCAAGAGCGCATCAATGTCAATAGTTTAGCTGTGCGCCACCAGGGGATGACGTCTGAGATCTACTACTGGTTTCATCAATGTCCAGAATTATTACGAGATTCATTGGACTTTGAATAAGGTTATGTAATGTAGGTATTGTATGAACGGTGGTGATTTATTAGTTCTAAACATTGGTGGAATATTTGGAAGAAATCAGTAACTAAAGTGGTAAAGATGACAAGGTACATCAATTATCCTTAATCTGTGGTATTTACAAAGTGGCTATAAAACATTGGAGTTTGAATTTGTACAGAAATTGAGGTAGGTTGAGACCGTGCAATGTACAATAATATATAGTACAGAATATACAGTAATCTACAATGTATTACATATAGATATCGTATACATTCTAAACAACCTCTTCTTTTACAGAAATTTGTAAACATTGAATTTCTTGAAACAATGCGTGTGTCAAGTTGTCAGACTATACAAGTGCGAATAGATGGGCAGTCTATAAACGTTTTGAATCGGCTATTAAGAGAAGTGCGACTTGCTGAAGTACTCACTCGTACTACTGAAAATAATACTGCAAGAAGGGATGCAAATGTAAATAATTCTCTACGTAGTAGGGTTGCTTTTCAATAGCACTCACAATTTGACTATTTACACAGTTCTCATATTCAAATTGGTAAAATGTGAAATGTTTGTATGTTTAGGTTTCATCCAGTTGATTTTTTTCTTCATTATGTGCAGAAGATTAGTGCAGTAGTATGTAATTAAGCAATGATCACTAACATATTGGGACTAATCTGTGCTACTATTTTGCATTGCAATTGCTCCCAACGCATGAATTGGTTTCTGTTATTCACATTTCAAGATCATTAATATATAGCACTTCAGATCAAATAATGAAGCTAATATGGTTTTGTTAAGAACATTGTCAATTTAGTGTGTAGCCATAATGTACATGTTGATGGATCAGTATTGTTCTCATGCTTCAATGTTATGATTAATTGATTTACGTAAAAAATAATTTTTATTCTACACGCAGTTTAAACTTATATATATTTTTCGTCTTCTAAATAATTATAAATACTGGCAATTACGTTCAATATTGATACTTTCATTTACTTTTATGATTATGATTCGCAATTACGTTTTGACATATACATTCATATTCCATATCTATCTTCTAGCGTCTCCGTGCGAGAACTCTGGCATGTTAAACTTTGCTTAAAACAGTCAGTCCCTTCAAGGTCACGATTTGACAGATCAATTTCAAATATTTGTTTAAGAATACGAGAGAAGACAAAATATAAAATAGAGTAAGTTTTACAATGTGACAATTTATTGACAGTATTGGAAGTAATATATGAAACTCAAAAAAAAAAAAAAAAAAACACAGAATGTACGTGAGTCTACAAGTTTTTCATTCTGTAGTTTAGAATTGTTTATTGTTTTTAGTTATAAAGTGAAGAAAATTTAGGAGCTGGAAGCCCAAATAAGAAAAATATAATTTTTTGTGAAAAAGTGAGCGAGATAGACCGGAAATTTCCAAATGGGGATGAAGAGAAGACAGGGCTATGGAAGCGTGGCCTTGCAGAGCATGGCAGGGAGGAGCAGGGCGTAGAAGGGATACAACAGAAGAGATAGTAGGCCCCACCGCAGAGAATGAAAAAATGAAATTCCTCTCCCTGTCTAATAATTTACTATAAACCCGAGCAACGCCGGGTTCACCAGCTAGTACACTTATAAATTTGGCATAGGTCCGATTTTCACGATTAGCTCTGAATTTTTTAAAATTGCAAAAGCTTGAATTTTTTTCGACGTCTTCCTACAACTGTAGAATTAAAGACAGAGATCTTTTAATCAAATGAAATTTATTGCCCATTAATAGTTCTTTCATTAAGGTCATGTACATTTTTTTTCGAAAATTTTAGTTGTCTTCCTGCGATAGTGTGTGCAATATTTGCAATTTTAGTAAATTACAAAAACAAAATTTTCTCAAAAACAGCTCCAAATTTTTTCTTTAAATTTTTGATAGGGTTAGTACCAAATGCACCCTACGCAATGATATAAACGCTATACTACTGTATTCTTTTGTAACAATTACAAACAATTACAAAACAATTACATTTTTGTAATTTATGAAAAATAAATTCCAAAAATGTAATTGTTTGATATGTCTCTAACGTCGGTAGTACCTACATTAGAGGCGATTTCTTCACATTATCAAATTTAGGAGTGCGTGTGCTTCAAATAGTGTCGAATGAAGTTTCATGAAAATCAACAGTTTTCTGGAAAAATGGGCGCAAAATTCGGCATTTTCGGAAACACTCAAACGCAATTTTATGAAAGATGGCTCGAAAAGTTTTCTTCAAATTTTCTCAATGGATTCCAATTGCACTGTTTAATATAACGTAAAGTTAATTTTGCTGTGTTCTTTTGTTTTTTCAAAAATTACATAATGTAATTTTGTTAAATATCTCTCACGCCGTAAATTTGTCCATTACCATCGATTTGTACACATTATTGCATTTATGAGTGGAAGTGCTTAAAATGACTTCATTTGAAGTTTTTCGAAAACTCAATCGATTTCTGTGAAAAAGATCTCATATTTTGCATTTTCAGTAATGCTTAGTCGCAATGTTCTTAAAAACGGCTTGGAAATTTTCAATGCAAATTTCTATTTAGGACAAAGTTTTACTCTTCTTTAATATTCTCGCAGACAGATTTCGGTTTTACAATTCAGAAACCGAAGAGTTGAGAAAATGGCAAAAAATGCACTTTAGGTAACGATAGATGGCAGCTGGCCAGAGAATGGAGCAAGAACTTAAAGCCAATGCACACCAGTGCAAGTTCGCTTAAAAATGGTGAAGGACTCGGCGACTTTCTGGAACTACAATTTTTTCATAATAAAATCTACTTAAATCTCTGTAAGATATGAATTTACTTGCACTTTTAAATTTTTACTTTTAAATTTTTTTTCAAAAACGGTAGTTTTGGGGGGATTAGAACAATATTTACTAACGTGAAAACTGAGTATTTCTACAGTTTGGATATGCTAAAACATTTCAGAATTTACGCGTACTTCCCTGCATATAACCAATAATGTTCCGAATTTAAATAATAATCCTGATTGGTCTCATTCACAACTTACAAATTGAAACGAATACTATCTGAAAGAAACGTTTATTAAAAATGCATATTTATTAAAAAGTAGTAAGTATTTTTCGAAATTAAAATTACCAAATGAACTCGAGGGGCTAAAAATATAATAATAAAATATACGCGTTTTCCGCGTTCAGTTTCTATACAATATAACAGTAAAAAATATGTACTTCTCAATTACATTTCTGAAAATAACTTAAAGGAATATTTGCATACTTTCTGGCACTATTTCCTGCCTTTGATTAACGAATTGTGTTTCGTCTGTCATTGATCCAAACGTTGAATAATAATAATAATAATAATAATAATAATAATAATAATAATAATAATAATAATAATGACGTTCCCGATTAGGGTTTACAATAGCATTTTTCGCTTCATGAATTAATTATTTATTACATGAATGTTAATATTTTCCAAAAATGGAATGTTACGACTCAAACGCAATTATTTTGTATACTTTTTCTTGAGACAGATGTTATGATATTTTAAACTTTCATTTATGTAATATTTTTGGAATTTATTTGGTGTGTTTTTTGTTTACATTGGTATGACTAACGATTCCAACTTTTATATAATGGATTATCTAAATTATTTAGAAGGAGTTTTCTTAGGTACTAATACCGCACGTACAATTACCCACCACGCGCATTACATGGGATTAGAAATCGCATATGCGTTTGGGATCTTCATAAATACAATACGAAATTCATGAAATCGAAGGAAATCATTTCTAAATACTCAAGAAACGACAGGAAAATAATAGTAGAATAATGTTGTTCACGGTTCTTACTTGCTTTTGCATTCTCCTTACGTTTAAATATTTCAGCGCCAATGTTGATAAATCGATATTCGGTTAAGGGTAATGCCATTTCAACGGATGAAAAAGAAGAATTATTCATGTTGTAATCACACAATCTGACATTACCAAATCGACAGAAATATAATTTTATTATGTGTATAAATAGAACGTAAAATTCAAAATGATAATCGTGTGTGAAGGGAGTACAATTCGAGACATTTACCTAGAAAGTTTTACGTTTATACTTGCTGCTGTGCTCTAATTTATAGTTGCAATTTCAATAATATTAATTATGCAGATGTTGGAATTGACATTAATACTCCTTTGTATCATGTTGAATTTGGGTTTGTCAATAGGAGATAAAGTATCACAAGTGATAAAACAGAAATATCTCTACTCTAAAGCTTCGTTTCCTGGATTCTGCGACGTATGGTGGCAGACGCCTTGTACTGAAACATACGACTGGCTCGTACAGAACGCTCGTGGGATGTCTGTGGTCTCTCTGGAAGGTTTTGATGGCCCGGGCGAAGAATCCGTTGCCTGGACCGCTTTTTCTGTTATTCAAGCTCTCCAACGAAACGGCAGCGAGCTGGTAGTACCTCGCAACGTTACGCGTGTGAGTTTGCGCTCAGTTTATAAAAAGAAATTGGGTAAGAGAAATTGTAGGAAGATGAAGAAACTTTATCATGAAGATCCTTTAACAAGTGAATCGTTGCTTCTCGTAGCGAACTCGCCGGAGGATGCAATTTTCTACGTGAATAAGTCGTATTATATCGGATCGAAAGCCAATGTTCTTAACCCAGATAACAATCATCTATTTATTATCAATTCGGCTAACAACTCTTTAAAAAACAGCTCTCTTTCAGTTTCTGCTCACAAAGTTTTCAGTTTTCTCTGGGAAAAAATGGGTATTCTCAAAGTTGTGATTTTATTAGTGGATTTTGAAGGTTGCAATTTTAAGGGTTTTTTTATGTTCAGTCCTTTTCATGAGGTGAACGGTAAGTGGATCGGAAGAGTTCAGGAAATTACACCAAGTTCTCTCCGTACACTTGCGCAAATATTTGAAGATGAGCTGAAGGATCTTAGGGGCTATCCCTTAACAGTTGCTCGCTTTGAATATATTTTTCAGATTTTTGAATATAGCCTCTTGCCAATTAATAGAAATGAGACTGTTGTTGGTAAAGATGTCACTACAATTACACAACTTCAAAAAACTATGAACTTTTCTGTAGTTTTGAAAACATTCCCTGCTGGAGATGTATGCAAAAGAATCTATGAAATGTCCCGTTGTCGAGAGTTTGACTTGTCGATTCCAGTATGCCCTTTGACTCCTGATCGATTAAGGCAAAATTACTACATTATGTCTGTTGTAGATCACACTAAATATGTCGTAATTGTTCCTAAACCTGCACTTATTCCGAAATGGATGATTCCTTTTCGCTGTTTTCGCTGGCACGTCATAGTAGCGTTGATCATATGTTATATTGTGTCTTCTATTGTTTGGTGGGCTCTTCAGGGCCATTCTACGACAAGCATCTTTAGCAACTTCTACCACATGTTGAACTTGTATCTGGGCGTCTCCTGGACTAAAGGACCCACAGGCTCGTCAGTGATGCATGGAGTGCTGGGAGGTATCTGCCTTTTATACATAACAGTTGTCATTCAAAACTCATACCAAAGCATGATGTACACTATGATGGCAAATCCAACCCGTTATCCTCCGATTTCTTCCTACCAAGAGCTCGCAAAATCCGATTTGCCGATCGTTGCTCACTCTCCTGGGAAAATGTCTACTTTTGACCCTGACATCGGAACGGTGTGGAGCAATCTGGGTAATCGCACTGTATCGAGCAACGAATCATTCAAGGATTTGATTTATGCAATGGCACAACTCAAAAACTTCTCTGTGATTTCCGATCAACCCGGATTGTCGATAAAAGAGAAAATTTTCAGCGACGTCTTCACCGAACTCCACATCATCCAAGACTACGCGAAGATGAATTACTTGTCGTACATCGTGCCGTTCGGGTCGCCGTTTCGCGCGCGGGTGGAGGAAGTGCTGCGGCGCGTGGTGGAGGCGGGCGTGCGCGCCCATTGGACGGAGGCCAGCCTGGCGGACGTGGTGAAGCTGATGCGCGTGAAGCACGACTCCGACGCCCCTCGCCCGCCGCACGTCCGCGCCTTCGCGCTGCACGACGTGTCCGTGGCGTTTCTGCTGCTGGGCGTGGGGCTCGTGCTGGCTGCCTTGCTCTTCATCTACGAAAGGATGCAAGTTCGCCGGCTGGAGCATCCTGCACTCGCTTTCATGAAACGGACAAAAGGAATGCAGCCGAAAATGACATTCGTCGATAAAGCTCTGGCCTTCGGTCTCAAATAAGTTTCAAATTAAACAACTTTGGATCTCATCTTCTTCCGTCCTTTAGTTAGTTTCCTAATGTGTGTTTTTTTCTAGTTATTTTCATTTAAAATATTAATTCTGGTCCACAATAATTGTGTTAAAGTGACACGTTACATGAAGTAATAATACATTGTAAGTTGTAACCATGCTACATATAAACTCATATTCCTATTCCTATTCATCTAAAAAATAACTAATATTTATCAATTGTTAATGAATAATCAATCTCTTGCAAAAATTTCTTTCCTAGAAATAAATTCAGAACACAATCTTCCCTAAATAACCCAAGTTGTATTGTTTAGTGCCTGATTTACTATAATACAATTAATTTTTATTTGATTTAAGAGACTTATTTGTCTATTTTCAATTGGAATGTTGAATGTAAGGAAAAGAAGAACATCTCTAGCATAGAGGTTCACATCAAATATTTAGATTTTCTCAAATATAAAGTATTCCTTTTCAAATGTACTGTAATCCCGTCACAGTTTATTCCATTGAGTCACACATGTCAAGTGACACGTGATTTGCTCTTAATGTACACAGCACTTTCACGCAATGTCTAGTATTTGGCGTTGTCCGCTATGCCGCGCAATGCGAATTGTAAACAAAACATGATGCCAATTTTGTGAAATGTGTGTCCATGTTGTGTGAAATAATAGATGCACTGTAGCATTATTTCGTTGTTAATTGTTATTTCCCCTGTCCAATTACGCCGCTTCCCCCACCTTCGTATCTGTCGGTCGCTGATGAAAACGCGCCCATTGAGCCGTTACGCCCCATATCACCGCCACCCCCCGCCCGTCCTTGCACAGTGGGCAGAGAGGTTTTCAGAATGAGTGCAAATCCTTCTCTGAAATGATGATCGGGGCTTGCTGAAATGTTCCTATAAACTTCGTTTACACTCCGATGTAAAGTTAATGAAAGCAATTCGTTTGGCATTCATAACATTCCCTGATACTCTATGCGTTAGAAAAAAGTAATTAGAAACTATTTTATATGTAATTTGCAGGCATATTTTTCAAATATAGCCAGCAATTAACCCGCTTTTGTATTGTTTGTGTAGTCACTTCATGGGATGAAAATTATTTTGCTAAAAATGTAGTTAATGATCACGATCCCTGATTCAGACCAAGCTTATGCAGAATTTCTAAATTATTATCGAACGTTCATTGTATTGTAGAAACTGAGAAGTGCCACCAGCTTTCAAAAATAATAAAAGTATTGGAATGGAAGACATTTGAAGAGAATTTCGATTTCATATAATAAAACTTTTTTAAATGTTGTGAAACCTATTACATGATACCATAATGTAATTTTGTAAATGTATCTCGCAAACTCAGAATCGTCTGTCATATAAAAATGTTACCCTAGAAGTTTTATATTGCTTCTATAGGACTGGAAGTGGATCAATCGCTTTTCGTAAAGATGAGATAAATCTTTAACTTCTATCACACTTCGCATTCAGTAACAAAAGAAACGTTATTTTTACAACAAAATAAATATTCTTATACATTTAAATTGATTCGGCTTAATAACCTCAGTAGTTTTGAAGAAATATTTGGATTTGTTTGTTCTGGGTCACCTGATAATGGATTGAATTTTTAAAAAACTGAGCAAAGTCCTGTCAGCGATGCTCTTAAAGATTCTTGTATAAAGACTTAAATAATAAAGACTTAAAGAAAGGTATGAAGTCTTAAGCTCTCTCGTAGCTCTCTCGTAAGTCGTGTAAAGACTTAAGGTAAAGGCACCGGTAATTGACAAGTTATCAGTAGTTGCCTCTTTCAAATACAGAACGAACCATTCAACTGAAAATGATTGCCAGACTAATATGGTAATTACTAGTTTACAGTGCAGATGGCACCGCCTTACAGAAATGGTGTAAAGAGATAGTTAAAGGGTAGTTATTTTCTTATTTGTATGCATTATATTTGAAATTGTCAACTACTGATGACAAGTGACTTCCCGGTGAACCGCAGCCCCCTGAGCGCACTCTCGCCGCCACCCGCGCGCGTCGGTGGCCGCTGATAACGACAGCACGGGCGCTGACGGCCACCGCGATAATGGCGCTAATGAGCGGAGCAGCCGACTCATGATGGATAGCAGCTCTACCTGTTACTGGTCTGTGGTTACTACCTGTTACTGGCTCTTCCTAATGGGATGCGTAGTGCGGGGTCGCGGGAGCGGCGGTTAGTTATACGAGTGGAAATGCGACGGCGCCTCCCTCGAGAGGAATAGCTCCGAATCTCAGCGTCTGGGCGCGCGCGCGAGATGGACAGAGAGGGAGAGAGGCGCCCGCACCACTCCAGACGTCAATCTCGGTTCCTCACTCTAATGGTTATTACTGTCTCGTTACTCCCTCTCCGCGCCTGTTAGAAAGTTCTGACGCGACGTTGCCGAATCAATCAAATCTGTTGCAGGGATGTGCGGCGACTGGTTAGTGATATTGAAACCCCCGATGGACGTGTTTGATTTTATTAGGGTGGAATTGAAAGAGGATGTCCGTTTTATTGCCTCGTATGACGAAGGACAGCAGGGCTTTTGTGGGACCGCGTTAGTCAGTTTCGATTCAAAAAACCTCGTGAATATTTCCACATGTCAAATGTATGTCGATTAGTGTAAAAAGTTATGTAATATTGAATTGATTTTTTCTCTCATGCACGACATGTCAAAATAAATATCTTCCACAAATGTGTGTGCTTTATAAAAGTTGTCTATGATCAAGGTCTCCGATTTCATAGTTTAATTAATAGATTTAACCACACTGACTAGAACGTACTACTTCAACTAAACTGTTTGAAAATAATACGAAGAGACAGGACAGTTATCATGTTTTCAGACTAGAAAACTCAATCGCTCCAAAGAATCTCTTTCCTTTGTCCAGCAAGTTTTCAAAATTATTTTGGTGACATAAATATGCTCTGATCAATAAATTATTCACGCAATCTTCTCACGCCAAGTACAAAATTAACTTCTTCTATTGGTTGATTGGGGAAACGAAGTTAGCCAATAAAATCTTGAAGGATCAGATCAACACGCGCGCGGAAGAGAGATTGGCGAGTCACTCGATCTCTGGCGAACGTTTTGCAGGAAAAAGTTGATCCGATTCCCTCATAGAGGCTCGGCGCCGGCGCCTAGCCAAACACTCGCCGCGCCGCGCCGAGCCGCGCCGCGGCTCCATTGGGAAGGCGAGTCTGATCTCGTCATTGTTTGCTCGCCGGCGCGGCGCGCCGCGTACCCCAGGGAGCCTCGTTTCTCTCCCAATCCGCCGCCTCACACTCGCCTCACCGTCCTCAGCAGCCGCCACCACTTCGCGCTATTCTGGTTTCTGGCGACGCTCTTCAACCCAACCTTTACCCACTTGAGTCTCATGGCGATCTTCGCTTGGTTTATCCTGCCTGAACGTCTCTTTTTTGTCCTTTTCTCTAGGAGGTATTTGTAGAGTACTTCAAGTTTATTGATCTAAAATAACATCCCTTTGCATCCTCTTGAAAAAGACAATGCAGTCATATTTTCATATTAAAAATTTAATATTATAGATTAGTAGTGAAATAACCATAGTAATATTAAAATGTGATTGACAAAAATAATTTTCATAATTTCTCATTAACGTAACAAGTACAAAACTAAACTGATATATGTCTTTTGGGATTTATACTAGTGATAGGACTATTTCTTAGTCGATACCACAATAAAATATAATATTAAATATTTATTCATCACTCTAAAAAATACATTGAAAACTTACTTGGAGATTTATTGCTGTGAAGCCGCATATGTAAGTAGTTAAACTAAACATACACTTCTTATAGATATGTTTTTCTAATATAAGTCTGTTTTTCTTATTATTTTCAACATTGTAATGTGTGAACCTATCCAAGGATCGGCGATATAAATATATCCGACCGTCTATAATTATCACGGATTGGAGTTTTATAATATAATTATTACCTAGAGAATTTTGAACATTTAGTTTAAAGTTTGAACCCTGACCAGAGACTTTCCTTCCAAAGGTTTTATTTCTTGTTGCTCTCACATTATGATTTACTGTGAGCGAATATTACGCCAATATGGCATGCCATGCACATCTGCTGAATTCCATTTCGATCGTATTACGTGGAACAGTTGCTGTTTAAAGAATCTCGGATCAGATGCGCAAACGGGAAATTGCCGAGGGTAACTGCCGGAAAATTGTCAGTTTGCGTGGATCGGCCTACCTCCGCTGTCGATTGCTCATCCCGCTTGACATGGGCAGATAGGTGAACGGAAAGGTGACTGTTATCGAGGAATTGTATCGGCGCGGCGGCGTCAGAACTACCTCTACACCATTGCTGTTATTGCCTCGGAAAATGCTAATCCTCTTAGTGTGACTAACACTCAGGAACCTGTAGATGTGGGCACTCATAGCTTATGTCTGTTGGATGTAACATGGTGGTTTTATTCATCATGAGGGAATTACGATTTGACACTGTCCAGAGGGAGAGCGAAAGGTGAAAGGAATAGCTTCATATACAATAATAATAATAATAATAATAATAATAATAATAATAATAATAATAATAATAATAATAATAATAATAATAATAATAATAAAATTGTCTTTATTTGTGGCGAGGCTCAGGCCTTAAGGCCTGCTCTTCCTTCCGCCTAACCACTTTAATTAATTTACAATTTTAAAAATTACAGTTGAGGCGTTCGGATGTAATTAATATTAACTGACTTTTAATGATTCGGATGTAATTAATATTATCTGACGTGTCGAAGAAGAAGAAAAAAAAATCAATTTGTGACTACCAACTACATTAATTTACCAGTATGAGCCAAATGAATTTATTGTCATTTTTTGTTTATTCTTGAAATTTTGCAAAATGGAAAGACATGATGTAAGGAACATTCTTAAAAAATGTATAATAAGATAGCTCCCATTTATTCCACTTAGAATCAATAATTCAAAATTCGCCAGAAATGTCAGTTGTCATTACCCGACAGCCTCAACTGTGAACAATAAACAAAAACAAAAAAGGGGGGTTATTTTACATTTACGTCTGGGATGCAGTACTAGGGATCATCCCGGCATACGCCTTAAGCGATTGAGTAAACCCAGAAAAAACCTCAATCAGGATGGTGGCTTAAGGCCGAAATATTGAGAGGAAGAAATATCAGGGCTGAGTGTGAAAAACAAAAGAAACGGTGAAGAGAAGAAAATGGAGGTGGACAAGAGGAGATAATAACGAAATGATAATGAAAAGGATACGGGGGGATCAGAAGGGAAAATATAGTACATACAATTTTACAATTTCATAACAACAGGTAGTGCTTGATGACATATATAATACATAATCTCAATCAAAAACATGCAAAATTACCACATTAATCATTCGGTAAAAGCACTTACGAAAGGATATTTTGCAGTATAAAATACAGAAAGTGACAATAAAATAATAGTGTGACTACTGATTTTCTTTGTAACAATAATAGTAATAAAATATATAAATAATAATAAAAGTGACAAACATAATTTCAGGAACATTTGTTCCTGCTGTAGTTTTACATAATATTTTCTTATTTCACATTTAGAAATTTATTACCTTATAGTAACAGAGTTGTATTTTAGATATAACTATGTAATTTCTCTAATTTTAAACATTGTATCAGCAGTAATAGGAATAGCTTTTACTGTATCCTGAAGTAGGAAAGGAGAAAGATGGCCAGGAGGAAAGGAGTGGGAAGAAATACTTTCGAAAATATGACTTAAAAAAACAAAAAAACGAGCTAACATGGAGGATGATATGTAATAAAGGGATCATGGTCATTGTTTCAGAATATAATTAAGATAAAATTGCGGATAGAACAGAGAGCGTATGTAAACTACATTTCATTGTTTTTTATCCAGACACCAAGTTGAGTTTTGAATTTTCTAAAGTTGCTAATTCTCTTAAGTTGTGTAGGTAGTGAGTTCCAGTTTCGAATTACTGTGACAGTGTAAGATTTACTGTATGACACAGTGTTGTGTCGAGGTACGCACAGCAATAATGCCGAACGCGATCGCTCTAGTGTTAGCATTTTGAAGTTCTTAGACATGTGTGTTTGAAGGCCGTTGTACAAGATTTTATGGAGAAGCAAGAGGCTATGCAATGTTCTTCTTTTTTCAATGGAGTTAATTTTTGTCTGTCTGTAGTACGCAGATACGTGATCGTACTTACGAAGATCGAATATGAAACGAATGCATGCGTTTTGTGCTGTTTGCAACTTCCGTTGTTGCTTGGTTTTTAAGTCAGTGAGCAGGAAATCACAGAAATCGAAATGGGGTATAATTAGTGAAGTAATCAAATGGGGCATTAGTGAAGTAATCAGGTTCATACGTGTGTTTATAGGAAGTAGTTCTCGTACACGTTTTAGGGAGTGGAGGTCTTTGAAGACTTTTTGACAAATCTTACTTACATGCGTAGTCCAGCTGAGAGTGCTGTCTAAATGCATTCCTAGGTTCTTTACGTCGTTACACCAGGGTAGAGGGGAGCCATTTGTGCTAATGGACGGAAGGGTTTTCTCTAATTTGTTGATGGCGTTGCGGGAGCCTATCAGTAAGCTTTGGGACTTATTTGGGTTTAATAAAAGTCTTAGGGCTGCGGTCCATTTATTGAGAGCATTTAGGTCCTCATCCGCTGACATATAGTTGAAGGTCATCTGCATACATTTTATAGTGACAGTATTTAAGATATTGTCCTACGTCGTTTACGTATATTAAGAATGCTAAGGGTCCTAGAACTGTTCCCTGTGCAATACCCCGGGCGGTTCTAATGGCACTGGATCGGTTTTCACCTAATACTACGACTTGTTGACGACCTGAAAGATATACAATGGCTACTGATGGTCAGTTTGAATTTAGAAGTGAAATAATAAAATAGTTGAAAAACTCTGGAAAAACTAGTTCGACACGAACTCTAAGCAGACTTTTTGGTACTCTTTACAGATATATTTTCTTCAACGTTCCACTTGAATAGTATTATTATAGTGCCAATTGAGTTTCTTGTGATTTATTGTAATTTAATAATTATTTTTATGAACTAGGGAGTATGTTTTCGCCTAATATTTCTATAATTTTTTGAGACTCCTCGCTAGCTTTCGGACAGTGGTTAATATTACGTACAATCCTAATACTTTCAACATTTATGCCAATCTTTCTTTTTTCATACCATCGTCTTCTTGTACATGTTTAAACGTTTTCACTCTGTAAAATCATACAATTATTAACGATAATTGTTAAACTTTCTGCATACACATTGTTTCTTGATTTCTTGTGTGAATGTGGGTTTTTCTTAAATTACCATCTCCATATCGTACATTTTTATGTTTTTTTATTTGATTTATTTCTGGAAACATCCTACCAGAATTTAATCTCCAGCCTTTACTCTCCACTGAGCTTCACAGCTATCGGTTTTCACTTAACAGTGGTTTTAAGGTTCGCAGTACCGGACTAAATTATCCATTTAAATGCATAAAGGACCTTGTTTCGATAGTAAGCGTAGCGCTATTAACTGTGTGACGCTCCACGGAGGTAGTCGGCTCCCGAGGTGATGACCAATTTGCAAAGCCCTCCAGTGGGCTAGCATCGGCGTCAGCCATTGAAACGTCACAGACCTGAGTTGTTGAAGGGCGGAAACCGCAATTAGAGCGCAGCAACCAGAGCCGCAAATAGAACGAGACTTCTTCTTGGCGTCCATTATTTTCAACCCCGACCGCCAGCTGGGGCTGAAATGTGGGCCACAAAAAAGAATGGACAGATTGCACCATTAGGGAGCGGATTCAGAGAAAACTATGTTGCTAAGGTGGTGATTGAATGTCGGTGGATGAGAGGATTCGAGGAGGAATGGGAATGAAATTGGAATAAAAACCAAATAATAAATACGATTGTGACAATTCACCAAGGACGGTATAAATCTTTCTTGGGAAAAATAAATGCTTTATTTCTCTATTTCTTCTTCTTTGCTAATGAACTTACGTGAACTATTCGACATGTACTTGTGACTTTTATAATGGGCTGCTGCAAATTCTGAGATAAATCTAGTTTGTTTGTTTGTTGTTGGTTCTTTTGCAACATAATTGTATTGTCAGTGCGTATAGTAAGAAGATTCGATGTCGTTAATGTGTACTAATTCATGAAAAAGTATAATGTGTACTAGTCATGGCCTGTACAATGATAAAGTAACAACACAGGCTTTCTAGAAATTGCTAGATTAGCTTTTCATCACGCCCTGTAGGAAACACTAGTGCAATTCTATCTAGATATGTTAGAAATAATATCAATACTATGTGTACAAACTGAACTTCACGAAGAAATAAAATCAGCGAAAGACAAATATTTCACCGTTGCTGCGTTTTCCATGGATCCGCTGCGAAGCGAACGGCGGGGGATGAACCGAGGAGAGAGGGCGAGAGCGGGAGTTTGGAACCGATAGATAAAACGGTTTCGGGCGGAGCATCGCCCCGTGAATCCGATAGGCTATGCTGCCGCTGCCTCCCTCACGTATCCAATCAGATTCGCGTTTATCTGTCGTCATGGCGTTTTGAGCCAATGTGAGACTTGCATGGAGTTTCCGGGAAATTTTCTTATCGTTCCTGAGCGCGCACGGTCGGTGCGAATGGGGACGCGTTTTAGAATTCGCGGAAATTGTATCCGAGTTTCTAAACAAGCGGCCACTTTTGCTCTCTTGCAGCAGCACTCTGCGCGAATGAGGTCCTCGGAGCGCTAGAGCGCATTTTCAGGGTAAAATTACTCCCTTAGTTAGCAAAACGACATACATTCAGCAACTCAGTGTCCCCGGACCACATTTTGTAATCAGAAAGAGTAAAATTAGTATTTCAAATAGTTTCACGTTAACGGTTTTGTACAAAATTCTTTGAAAGAACTTTTTCGCACTCTATTCAAGAATTGCAAATTACCCGAGAACGGAATACCTTTATTGGTGGATTACTTCCTTAGTACACATTGCAAGAAGGACTGTGTATCAAAGATCGTGCAACTGAGATGTAGGGGGTCCCAGCGTAGACGGTTGCTACATGAAACATTACACTCTAGCGACTGGGTAGAAATGCTACCGATTCAAAGAAATCAGAAAATAAAAGGAAAAAAATAAATAAATAAAATAAAATCGTCCCAACGTTTTCTCTTTTACAATTTAAGTGTGAACAATCCTATGTATTCCTTGCTACTGGTATTCCGTGCTCTACAAACCTTCTTTTTTATTGTATTGTTGTATCATGTAATGACCTCACCCACTTGTGTGTTACATTTTATATGTAATTTCTGCATTATATTGTCAGTTTCTTTATGAATCTCAACGTTCTTCCTGTTTGACCATAATGATTTCCATTAGTTTGGCTAGTGTTCACTTTCTTGTTTACTTTATTTCGTTCACATCTCGACCGCTACTTCATTCTTCAGCAGCTCGATCTCACTGGCACGTCCGGCTCGGAAAGGGAAGCATTGGCTTCCTCCAACGATCTTGTTGGGAGGGGCTTCGCTTCGCGCTTGTCAAGTGAACCGACGAAGAAAGGACGTTCGGCGCCTACACAGGTTCCTGCGAGCGTCGGTGAGTGCGCTGGCGAGCGTTGCGGGTTGCGAGGGCGGGCACCCGCGGGCGCTGGTAAACATCAAAATTCAATCAGAAAAATTGAGAAGGGTGGTTCCGCTGAGGCCTCAAGGCACCGCGAGGTCATAAACGCGGGAGAAGGCGGGACCGAGGTGGAGGCGGTTCTCTCACTCTGCAAAGTTCATCGCATCAGGGCGCTGTGGCCGAGGTGGAAGGAGGGAGAAAGCCGGAACGAAGCCAAGGTAGAAATGGAATCGGTCGTACAAGTTCTGTAGGTGTTGCGACGAAACCAGAACGGAAAATTATTGACGATAGGGATAACTCTTCAAGAAATCTGTGTGCAGAGGAATGGGTGCGGCTGCAATAGCAGTGATTGTAGATAAAGTGGAAGAAACAGTGTTAATGTGGTGTTATAAGTGTGACAAATGGTTATATATGTATCGTAGCAGAAGTATATGATACATATGCTGAAGTATATGATAGAAATTCAAAAAAGTACATAAGAATAAATGAGAGCCTGTCAGGAATAAAAACAGATCGATACATTTGGATACAAGAATGAATGAGAAATTAAGCGAATGAAAGCCAATATGGTTCAAATATGAAAACTAATGTGGCTCGACAATATAATTATTCACAATTTTATCGTCTTGTTTGTAATGGTAACATAATGTTATGATTTTACAACACAAATCCATCTTGAAAAACTCACTTCGGTAACGTGCGGAGGAAGGTGGACGAATGTACTGATTTCCAATTTTGGAAATTCCAGAAGTTGTAATAAAAAGTAGGGTAATGTCATAATTATAACCCGATTTTTCTCTTTTCATTGCGTTGCAGCCGTTTTTTGAGAAATCAGGCTAGGCTATTTTCAAAACTTGTTAAATTTTACTCGAAATTGCTTGAAAACTATTCACATTTTGAAACAACGCATTAAAGATATAAGTTTGAAGAATACACTTTATTACCAAATTTCTGACTTAAGCAACATAGTTATAGGAGAGGATCGAAAAATGTTTAACTACTGCCATTTTCGAAAATTTAGAGGTTTCTCAGACAAAATCCAACCTATAACAATTATAGTACACCCTCCTCTATTCGAAGAAACAAATCGGAGCCATTTGTGAGAAATTTTCGAAAATGTGATTGAGGCTTCATGTAAAGTACTTCCAAAAATTATTGGATCTGTTTTGAAATTTACAGGGTGAGATTCATTAGATAACATCGATTTGGGGAGAAAGTTTATGTAGCCTCTAGTATTGGTTACAGACGTGCCGAATAATGCTTCGAAGAAAACAACATTTTTTCGGTAACATGAACTCTTTAAGACTTGTATTTCCGTCAATATCACAACATCGATTTTTACTGCTTTCCATAACATTCTCTATACTACATAATTTGCACTCAGTATATGCTAGATAGTAAAAGCGGAACCAGACCGGAAACTGGGAAAAATGAAATTCTTGATGAGACGAATGCAATGAGGGAATGAATTGTATCAATAACAAGGAAGAACAATGGGAAGGGAATGAGGAAAAGCAGCAGGAGATTAAAGAGGATACATATGAGGAAGAGCCTGTTGGCGGTGACTGGGCTGCTCTTACTGAACCTGAGACGTAGCACGGGAACCTGTCGGAACATGCGCCTGGCGGAGGTCGAAATGAAAGGAAGGAAATTGGAAAGGAAATGGATACAGGAAGTTACAACTTGGGGTAAATTGTCGCACGAGCGCTTTCATTTCCTCTGCTCTTCGAAGCGAGTTTTCATTGGGCGCGAGATAAATGCACCCGACCGTGTTTACCATTTGCTGTCGGCGCACTCGATTACCGAGACGAGGCGGCCGGAACACAATGACGGAAGCGGTTCCTTTTTCAAGTTCTGCCAGACGCGTTCATTGTATTGATTTGTGTGGATGTTTCTGAGTGTTTCAAAGCAAACATGTCTTAGCGAGAAATTTTATTAGCAATTCTATTGGCCTGGAATTCGATTTTACGCTTCCACATAAAACAAAATAATTTTGAAAAACGCGAACTGAGAGAGAGATTTCCGATAGTACTCTGGAAAAGTAGTTTATACCTTTTATTAATTTACATTATGTGAAAGTGAATTCGATTCTATTCTTTTCGTGCAAACGGAGGGCACCGTCAAAAGTAAAAATTTGGCTCAAGGAAGAAAGGTCATGTTGACAGTCAAGGTTTTTCTTTGGCAGATCTTTTTTTTTTTTTATTAGTTATTTTTGTATCAGTTGCAAGCTAATTATACAAATTAATGATTTTATAAGCACTTACTAGGGAAAACGATAAATGAAATTTGTGATTCCAATGGATATTTTTTAAGTTAAGATTAGGAATTGCTAATAAAAAAATGGGTATCCTTAATTGTAATATTACTTTAAGCACGTTTTTTTTCAGGTGTCTATTACAAAGATTTCAATTGGGAAAATAAACACAAGAACGAAATTATTTGGTAGTACACTTTTCGATAAATTGATATTTATTGCCAAAAAAATTCCAAAATAGTTTTATAATACATACACAGATATGTTCGTGTTCAGTAATCTTGGTAATTTTAATTATGTCTTTTGGCTAAGTGAGAGTGAAATAATTTGCGCATCGGTGAAGATCGCTATGGCTTGATTGACAATAGCATCTATATGACACGACCATATTGGGGCTAGGGATTTGACATCGATGTCCATATTTTTAAAAATAGATATTTTTGTGGAATCATCGATGTAATTGATAACTGTTTATTGAAGCCGGTGGTTTCTAACATCCATATTTTGAGCTCGGTGTTTTGGTTCATATTTAATTTTTTAATTAAAAAATGTAATAATAAAAAACTACAATAATGTTCATATGTGTTTCCATAATTTGAACATTCTTCAGACCGAAGTCACCAAGAGAGAAAAATGCGTTACTAAAGTTCTTGTTAATAAATATAGTTATAATTTTTGTTGTTTCCAATAAGGTAATAAAGTTTTAAAATTGTTTTGCAAAAGTTTTCACTTCAGAACTCCAACAGATTTCACTTTTTTGTCAGCTAAACATCAATTACAAATTAATAAACACGACCTCTGTGACATAAAATGCCCCCTCTCTCCCCCGCATCTGAACATTGATGTTAGAGTTTACTAACAGATTTTTAAAACTTTGATGTTTAAAAACATGGATGGTTTTGGGCTGATGGATTTGGAACATCGATGTTTTGCTGTCGATGTCGCATCCCTAGTCGGGGCCTCTGTGCGCCGGTCCGTTTTGAAAGAAATGCATTTACATCTGCGCAGTTGGCGACGAGAACATCCAGCTTTTTATGTCTCTCCATATTAGCGTTAATTGAGAATTAGCAATGCAGAAAACTTTTTCAAAAATCTCATTATTTTCTCATTAATATCTCGTCCGGCGTATTGGTGAGGAGATTTTTTCCTTCCACAGTCTGCATTTTAATGAAAATGCAATGGAGCTAAGGTTTTCAGATAAACTGAATAACAATAGCAATGCGTTCAGAGAGTGCAAAATCGAATTTGTGTGTTTTGCATTTGCGTACGGAAATGACGAGGTCATATTAGCATTGGGGTGTATGATCTGTGTTTGGATTATTTGTTTCATTATTCGGATATGAAATGTTTGTGACAATAACAAAAGGATCAAGCCAATCGCAATTATGAATGCTTTCCGGTTTCGGACACATTTTTTCAGATCGTGCATATTTCCTCCCTTTTCACTTTTTTTGTGTACACCGTCGTACTTAATGTTATCTACGCTTTCCTCTCATTAAATTACGATCATGCTAGTTTGAAAATAAAATAATAATTACTAAATATACGGCTGCCCAAGAACTGGTAAACTGAGAAGTTGCTTAGTAATGTTTATTCACATGCTTCCCGATAGACTATTCCTATAATTAAAATTTCTATACACAAATAAAAAATAGTTCTATTGCCACTGCATTTTTCAGGCATGTAGACGATGATCCGATAGCCATGAAATTGGATCGTCGTACCTAGACTGCATGTTCATCTTAACATAAATTTTAGAATAAAAAATGTCGGAGCAACATTCCAGAATGTGACTAAGAGTGAATATACAGGTTGCTATCTCGCATGGCCATGACGGCTTATCTCCAAGACAAAACCATACTATCGATCAAACCACAGGATGAAGCAATTACTAATCTCTTCTATCCGAACAAAATGCCTCGCAGTTTCATCAGTCGGGCGTAAAAAGCGGCAACGCGGTGCACGCGGATGGATGTTGCCGATAAGCGAAGGATTGCAATCAGAGTGGAATCCGAGACGTTTTTTCACCCTGCGCCTAGGGCTCTGCGGTCTTCCCGCCTCCCCCTCCCCTCCCCTCCCGTGTCGCAACCACGGCCTCTGTCGCTACACCGCCCCACCCCACGGCGCCAACACCACCCTGCCAAACTCCACCCGACCCCGCCCCGCGATGCCGCCGCCTCCAGCATCACCGTCTGGGGTTTTTTCCGACTCCTTCATTAATCACGTGATATGGAGGCGCTTCTCCAGCCCCCATACTTCATTGTTTTTCCCATCCGAGCGCCGGTGATAACTTATAAACCTTAATGCCCCCAAGTTACTGCTGGTCTGTTTCGGCCTTTCCTTCATTTCATCGCCGGAGACAATGAAATCCCCCTAATTTTGCAGAGAAAAATGTGGAACCTCTGGACTGGATCCTTCTCGAAAAAACAAAACAAAAAAGTTTTATTTCAGAATACTTTGGAGCTAAATGGATCTCTAGTGATTTCGCGGCGTGTCCGATTTTCTTAAAGAACTCCTCCATTAAACAAATGCGTTTCTCTGTGGGAAGAGATGCGTCTTAGTTACTTATAATTGATGGGCTACAATTCTACCCGACTTATTTATGCTATTCATTCTTTGAATCTCAGAGGATGTCTTTGGCGCTTACATCAATACACGAGTCGCTCTTAACAAAGTTGTTAAATTATCAGTGAAGTATTACATAGTATCTCAGAATAAATGTTACAAACTTCTAGTTCATGTAGGGTGATCGGAGATGATCACTTTTTGCCAATAAACAAGTGTTGTCAAATTCCATAAAAGTAAGTTACATAAGTGCCCCTGATTGGTAGGCAATTCATAATGCAGTGTTTTTTGGTAGGTCACGTTCTGACACTGTCAAAGAGATTTTGCGTACCCGCCGAACACCCGTGTTCTCGTTGCGCGATTGACCAGACTTGCTCTGACATCTTGTTCTCTTCTGCATTACTCGCATACGTCTGTAGCAATGGATTCTTCTCTGACAACTTTCATGCCTTACATAGAAGATACGAATTTATTTTGTAGATTGACATACGTTAACGTCACTTGCATCACGTAACTCGAGACGACAATATAGTTTTGTATAGCCATGCAGGAATTTCTATTCATGTTATTTACTAAGTTTCCTGCTTGTTTTAAGTTTTATCAAAGCATGGGCTAATGTAAGGCGCAAGCGCGTTCTTCTGCAAAGTTTGGAACTCCTGAAGAAACATTGCGTTTGGGTCATTCCACGTCAAATCAACAAGGGTTCCGACCCCGACAGTATCAGATTTTTTTAAAACTTTGTGTTCCTGAAGTATCTCTTCAAATATACAAAATGTCCGCTAATAAGGACCGTAACAAATATTGTTTCTCTTTTATAATGAGCGAAGTTGATCACTTTTATGATCAATTGAAGTTAGGAAGAATCTCAAAATAGCTGTGTGCATTACTCAAAAACTCTATTATCTCAGTCATTTTCAAAGCTAAAAAATTTGTTCATATATCATTTTAAAGCTTATGAATTAGGTTTTTTGACACATTTTGAAGAAGCAAAAATATATTTTAGATTTCAAAATTAACAAATGTGTACGGTAGTGATAAAAATATAAAACCAATTTTTTCAGCTTAAGCCTTTGAAGTTTCATCTATACTTACAAGACTACTGTTTAAAACTTTCATAGATGTACCTTCATCAACTAAAGCTTCTTCATTATCTGCATTTTCAGGTGAATCTGGAGAACCTTCTGATGCAACACACGAATCAATCTTCCCTTTCATTTCTTTCCTGCATCCATCGCATATTTTTGTTGAGATGGCCAATTATGATATCACTCACCATCTAAGAAAGAACACTTCGAAATATTTTTTTATAAGAAGAGTGTCCAACTTTATTTAATGGATTACAACACTCCAAATATTTAAACCGATCGTCCATATTTCACAGTCGCACACAGTGAAAAAGGTTCTCAAGACACGGTTCTCGAAAAGAACCTAGGCTGAACCTTGGAAGGTTCCAGTAGTGCCAACGCAGCTTTTGTTTGTTCCCAGAGTAATCAAAACATCAACATTTGCGCCCCCAGGACACGAGAGGCCGGTCAACTCGGGCGCCCGGAAAGAGTACTCCTGTTCATGATCGGCAGCAAGCCCCTTCGCCGGCGCATGTTGAAGAATTTCGGATCATAACTTCTTGCAGCGTTTCTATCCCAAATTCAAATTTTCACCAATAAGGCGATACATATTGCATTTTAATATATATTTTTTTAATTAAAAATGTATTTTTGGTAAAGCATTAGAGAAAAATAATCCGCGCAAAAGTTAACACTATAATAAAATAAATTAATAGTTCATATGTCTTTATATGGAATAACATATCTTTCCAATGAGATCAACATTTTTGGTTTAATTTTGATAGAACGGAAGATATTGCGATTCAAATGAGCGCTTGCGCACCAAAATCTACATATTTTTTCGTTTTAGGACGTCACGTAAAATACAAACCAACAACAATACCGTTGTAAAAATTTACAGAGATAGTTTTTGTATCATAAAGAATGTGCGTATCAAGTTTCATTAAAATCTGAGGGGGTGAGGGTTGTAAATGTCTCTATTCTGGGACGATTTGACGTGGAATGGCCCATACGAAGTGTATGTACGGTGTTGATATTAATACAAGATATCAATAGTGCACAAAATTACACAGTAGAACATTATTACGAGGTTTTCTAATGTATCGTCGATGGTGTAGTATTACAGGAATCGTTTCAAAACATTTCAATAGTAGTTTCAATCCTTATTAATAGAGTAAATCATCCAATTAACAACAAAATGTGTCTTATGATTATTGTTTTAAATTCTCTGCTCCTGCTGACGATCATGTCCATAAAACCCTATAAGAAATATTGAAGTTTTTCTGAACCTTTAACCCTTTATTATACCTATTTCGTAAATGTCCAAAAATATTTTCCTCTTACAATATTTTTACTGCAAACTCAATAGGCAGTTTTCACTCATACGTGTCATACAAATATTTCAAAATTTTAATTACGTTGCTCTCTCGGGATCTATCTTTCCGAGTGAAACGTCTACTGACAAAAGGCAGAGATATACGGTAAAATCAGGATGAACTTGCAAAACGGTGTCCATCAACCGCGGGTCTTTGTTTCCGGGCGCAAACTTTCTCTTCCGGAGAGACCTCCCGGGCGCGCGCGCTCGTGAACGCGCCACCGCTGCCTTCGCCACAGCCCCTGCCACCGCCGCCACCGCTGCCACCGCAGCCTCGCTTCTTAACTCCGCGCGTGATGAATGGGGCAGGTTGCGCGCGCGGCCCTGTTCAAGCGCGCCCTCGCGAACGGGCATTCGGCGAGTTCAAACTCCCCGGCGCACGCGCGCGCGAGGGCGGGGCGCGTAGGAGGGGAGTGAAAGTCGGGGCAGAAAATAGAGATGGTGAAGGATAATGTTAAGAGGTGATGACCTGGGAACGCGTCGTGTGAGGAGATAATTGGGGAGGTTATGATTAGGGACCGGATTTTTATGTAATTATATTTTTTTGTCTTTCCACTTACCGTTCTCAGAATTGTATTCTTGGCGAATCGTCACCATCCTAACACGATATATAATTTGTTTGTTACATACTTTTACGCATTTAATGCAATACTACATCGTTTACATATTTTGCTATTTTCACAAAATATTTTTATTATATCAATTTTCTTCAAGTTTATTTCATATTTTTAAGGAATAGAAGTATTTGTTTTTTAAATCAGATTTTTTCTTCAGAATAGATTTTGTAGACCCACCAAACGTGAAAGCACTTTCGATCTTCTCAGCATGCGCAGTTAAAGTTCGCAACTTTTTAGTGCATCTGCGCATGCGCAGAAGATCGATAGTGTTGTCCGTTAAGGCATGTAAAAACTCTCTATTATTATTATTGAGTGTTGTTGAATCGAGGTGCGCTACATTAAGATGCGGTCTGATGTTCCTACAGTCCGGCTTTCCTGCTTTATTTATCTCAGTAGCGGGAATTGCGCGTCAGCGACGGAGATCATTCACCTTTAGGTGTGAAAAGTATCACTATCAAGTTTCGTTACAATTAGGGGACAACTTTGGCCATCGCCGACGTGTAGCACTTCGCTGAGAATGCTGAACGCTGCAGTGATTAGAGTGTGTGTGCACGCCTTAGCGGGCAGCAACCGACTATATTTCTGAGTCTCTGCGCATGCGCCTACTGGAATTGTTAGCGGGGCCCATCAGGTCCCACTATTTCGCCTCGATTTAGTGGGCGATTTACATCGCATGGTAATCGATCATTCCGTCATTTTATATGGAATTGGTTCTCGACTTTGGCGGCTGTGTGTGCTGCTAACACTCTCTTCATGGTGCAGTTATCGTTCAGACTTTTCCTGCTTTTCAACTGATTTGATTAAAGTTTAATTAGTGCTACTGCTAGCCTCACAGTTTTCAATTGCCCTAAATCATAGTCAGTTGTAATTCATTGGATACGTAGTAAAGGCTTCACCAGATAATAGTCAAAGTATTAGTGAAAATGTATCTGTAGAGTGTGTAGTGAATTCATTGGTTAGGTCAAAGGTAATTACTACCAGAGAAGAAAAAATATCACTGAAAATGAAATAAAATAAAAAATAAAAGAATTCTATCATTTCTAGTTAGTGAATCAAATGATATAAATCAGTATTCATAGCAATAATTATTTAGTATAGTTAATTGCATTGCATTTGCTTACAAATGGATTACTTGACTTAAACCACATCCATGAACCGTGAAGCACCTCTCTACTATTAACTTATCATTAAATCTGAAAACTGAAGGGGGTTTTTGTACTTTACTTCCGTAAGAATATTCTACATTTAGGTTTCTTAATCCTAGAACACTAATACGTTGTAATTTTGAAGGCTACCATGAGTGCAATGAAGTCAGTGGGATTTTGAATCCTGTATTCAATGAAAGTGAATCATACTACATTGTATGGATCTTAACATGTGTAGTTTGTTAGTGTATCATTATGTCAAGGTGTAGATTATGTCAATCAAGTTGGAACATTATTTGTGTGAAGAATATATTATATGATTCTGAAATATTACTGAAATGTGGAGTACCTTGATTAACAAAGTGAACTAGGGAAGAAAAAGATTTGTATTTCTCACATTCATTCTGCTTTTGTTCTTTTTGCTGAATTTTTTTAAATCCACATATGTACTTCATTTCTGTTTATATATTTTATATAAGAATACTAGTATACTACTATAAGAATACTAGTAGTAAATATGTGAGAGCTTGGTACAAATTGTAATACTAATTTTATATTTTATCTAATGTTAAGTACACAGGTAATGCACATTTACAAAGATCCCGAACGAAGTTACAGCATAGAACAGCTGATGATAATTTCAGTATAGCAGCCCTCTCTGTTGCCACAATTTGGAACTTCTTCCCCTGCGACTTCTGCGACCTAAACGTGCAGAAACTCTTTCTCGATTTCACCTGTTATTGATATCGATACTACTTTCGATTGCTTTAACGTTCGAGTGTGAACAAACTCTATTATTGGTCGTAGATATCTTCTCCCCTCGGTACGATATTGTTAACTGGCTGTCTAACTGCTATATTACATGCTGTCTGGCTGCTATATTACAGTCCTGGATAGCAATAAAAGAAGCTTTTTATTATTGACGGGAAAGTTGTATGGTGAAAATGTGCTTCAACTTGTGCCCTCAAAGTGATTTTTAAAAGGTTTGTATTACGTTTTAAATTTGTTTAGCAATTTTTTTGTTATTGCAATTTCGTATTAGATAAATGTGTTTTACAAGTAATGCATTTTAATAAATGTTCTATTCAATTTTATATAATTATTGCATCTCGCTATTTTGATATCGTAGGCTTCCGCGGCCAGAGTCATGAGCTGTCCGGGTGACGCCGCGTCGAAGTCTGGGGTCCCGACGTTTCGACGTTCTCGATATTTTCATTACTGATAATGTACTTATTTTGACGTTTCATATTACATATTTGTCCGATCTCTAGTTACACATATGAGGTGGTATTGGCAGGAAGATGGTAGAAATGGTGTACGTCACTGAAATAGTTGGGCGACTGTTACGATTAATACGTGATTAACATAAGTGAAATACACATTTAAAAAGAAAAGATTGATTCAGATACGAAATGTATCTTAAGACGGGAAAGCCATTCAAAGGGTTGTGGATTCAAATTCTACTTTACGATGTTTGTGTGTATTCTGGGCTGCAATTCATTCTCCTTGTCGAAATGCAACCGTTGACAATGTAAAATATGATTCTGAAACCTGTCGTTCAATCAAAAATCAAGAAGATTTGGCGATTTTTGACGTATACTCCGTATTTCACTACTTTCATGGCAATGAGCTTCAAGCATTTCCCTTTCATGTTTAGCTACCCTTCAAATAATTACACCTTACGTTCCATTTATAACTGAGAATAGCAGTAATAATGAAGTTCTCAGTTCCTGTAATTGTCGTGTTATTACTTATAATAATGATGCTAGAGTATATTTGATGTACGTTATTGGCAAAGTGCGATTCAACGTGCGCGGTTGTAGTCTCAGCGGTATTGAAAGTTGAATTTTAGACCTGCCACGCCACCAATGTGGACTAATGACAGTATATTTCTAATGCAGAGAATCCGGAGCAACTATACAATATTATCATGTAATCATTTCTACAGCAAATTCATACCAGCATACAAACTGCAAATTTTCCGAGATTCGATTTAAAAGTCAATGCGTAATTCTTGTTCTGAGAACCGTGCCTGATGTTATAAAAAGACACCATGTAGAAAATTTGAGGAATGTTAACCGATTGATTGATTTTTTTCGTGTTTCCGGGCACGTCAACTGCTTTGGTAATCAGTTCCGTTAGTGTAGTGCATGTTTTCCTCCGGAGACGGCGGTGATCTTACCCCGCTGGATGGCGAGATCTGGCGCCGACCTACCGTCGGCTAGTGGAGTTCCCCCTAACCAGGACTCTCCCATCAGCGGTGCACCGCCCCAGCCGGGTCAGCTCTAAGCTCCCGACCGGTCTCCCGGAATATATGGAAGTGTAGTGCATGTGTAAGGGGAGAGGATAGGACAAGGAAGACCTGTCCTTACAGATCGCGCGCGGTCCGTGGCCCGTTTGTTAGGCATTCGTCTGGTGTTGATCGGAGAAACCACGGAAAACCACCGATCAGAGCAGCCGGCCGCTAGAATTCTCATCCAGACAGCGACTGAATTCGACTTAGCTGAAAAGCTAGTGTCGAAAATCCTGTCGCCGTCAGGACTCGAACCTAGGACCTCCCGGTCAGAGGCGCTGCAGTGACATCAGTTGATGCACTAAGCTACCGCTCCCGGTATGTTAACCGAAGATTTTTATCTTTGCAAGTATTGCTTTCACAAATGTCAATACTAGCCAAATGATATCGTATAATGTGCCTGGTTAATTTAACACTGTAATGTGACCTGTAAGATAAATGTATGAAAAGTCACCTTGGCATCGCCATTTCAGAGCCGAGGCCTGTGGTACCACAAACGACGTGGAGGCCGCAGCGGCGGCGGCGGCAACGTTCCTCACACACAGCCCCCTCCCCCTCACAACATACCCCTGGAAGTTGATCTTCAGGACCGCATTCTGTGTTTCTTTTGTGTTATCTTTCAGTGCCTCCTCAGGGCGGCGGCGCGTTTTGATGCTGCATCCTCGGGATGAAAGGATGAATGGCGGCGGTGTAATCAGGGCAGGCCCCGTCCTCAGTCCTCCCTCCCTTGCCCTTGCCCTTGTCCCCGCCCTCGCTGTGCCGTACGCAGACCTGGGCGAGCGGGCTGGCGGGCGGACGCGCCCTCCGCGCCTGGAGGCGTGGCGGGGCGTGGCGTGGCGGGGCGGGGCGGGGCGGGGCCGGGCGGGGCGGGGCGGGGCGGGGCGGGGCGGGGCGAGGTGCGGTGGGGGCGAATTTAAACCAGGGCTGTGCCGCTAATTACGGCCTTTCGTGGGGCGCGCGGTCCCCATTTGAGCTACACACGCCTCTCCCGGGCGCCTCCGCATTTGCTGTTGAAGGTGCTGGCGCACGGACATTGACGGGGATACACACGCCGCTGCCATGGCAGACCTTTCTGACGCCGTGTTTCACACAAAGACGTGTGAAGTTCTGAAAGTAATTGTGTGTATAACACTTGGTTTAATACATTTTTTTTGAGAATAGAAGTTTTACGTTAGCCATAATATAATTTTGCTCAGTATTGCTTTAAAGTGTGTGTCTGCAGCGGACGCGTTATTCTTGTTGTTTCTAGTTTAATGATAAGAAACATCAACAATAATAATAATAATAATAATAATAATAATAATAATAATAATAATAATAATAATAATACAAACAACTCCTATGGTATTGCATTACAACACATGCACGGGTGGTGTACATCTGTCAATGTTCTCTTGCACTTCTTTTCCAGAGTCTTTTGAAAATCTTATGTTCAGTATCCTGTACTGTACTTTGGGTTGCTTTACATTAATATTTCATTTCCAAATGCTCAATGACTTCCCTTTCATCTCCTTTAAGGTGGTATTCATTTAAATATATTGTTCTGATGATATTGTGTGTGGCAATCTTTTCATACCACTGTAATGATTTACTTAATTCATTACCACTTAAATTATTTACTATCTACCGCATCTAATCTTTTCTACACACTTCTTTAGTCTTTTAAATCTCTTCTTTCTTTAAAGTAAACTAATTCAAGTTATAAATAATAATATTTAAATGATAAGACGTTTGTCATGTGGCCTACCTTTCCTCTTTAAACAGGAACAACGGTGTTATTCCTTGGAAATTTGAATTATTAAGTTTTCATAATAATTCAATGAACGTTTCTTGTTCCCTTTGATCCCCTGATATATTTTAGTAACTTGAGTGCTGTTGATGGCGCCCTGCGCAGACTTATGAGGTGTCTTGGGTCTCACTAAACTTGAATAAATCGTTTGTAATATCAAGCGACATAAACATAAGTCATCTGCAATTCCAGTACCACTCTTGATCTGAATGTCAAAAAAATTTCTTTTCCGTTCTCCGAGTCCCCCCGAGTATCTTTCGCCGTCCGCCGCCTCTCTCTCTCTCTCTCTCTCTCTCTCTCTCTCTCGCTCTCTCTCTCTCTCTCTCTCTATCTATCTATCTATCTATCTATCTTTCCCTTTCCCTCTCTCTTTCTTGCATGCCGCGTCGCTTGCAAGCCCGAAACGTCCAGTCTCGTTTACGAGGTCAACCCGGGGCCCCGGGATAATCTTCTCGGAGCGGCTATAGCTCGCCTAACTACCTGTCCTCATAAGTCAGCTCTTTGATAGCGGCGGAGTTGCCAGCGTAGGCCCGTAATAACTAGGTTAGCCCAGGTCGGCGGAGCGCGCACCGCGGAGGCCCCCGGGAGCGGGCGGGGCTGCCTTCGGGCCGTAACGCGAGCCCGACACATAACACCGGCCGCGACGCTCCAACACTCACGGCGCCCGCGATTGCGGGCCAGGCCGACCGCTCAACGAAAGCGGGGGCTTTACTTCATTTCATTTGATTTATTTTCTCAAAGAATAGTTTAAAACTGTATGGGACGTCTGGGGGGGGGAGTACACTCTGCATACGATTTATTGAGCTTCTGATTCTCTGCTCCACATTTTAACCATAGATATTGAATGATGAAAAAAGGTTTCAAGAAAGCTAGGTTAACATGTTTGAAAAGTAGATATTTTCGCTTCCGATTTATAGAAAACTTATTTGCATCGGTATACGAACTATAGATTTGATATTTTACTATTTCTAACAAATAGTAACCCATAACCAGCACTTCTACTACCACAACTAGCAAATGACAAGGTCGACAAAACAATCGCATAGTGAAGCTCTTGAGAATGCGAGAGGTGGACGGGATTTCTCCAAAATTCACTCAAAAGATGTCGTGTATTTGAAATGAGAGCTAGATTTTCTAAAACATGTATAATCTATGGTCAACATTTTTCAAAGATGTGAGGTGAAAAGTCGTGATTCAAACATAACTTATGGGCTTATTTTCTAAAATTGCTAGATCTTTTGCTCGCACGTGTAATAGATTACACAACTAGATTATTGCCATCTGGTATTGATTTTTTATTGTCGAGTGCAGAAACAAATGTTTTCTTTAAACAAAATTAATTATTTTTGTAATGAACGACTCCTTTAATTGCGGGAAGAAGTGGCACGCTTACTTGGTTGATTATTAAAAACTGCTTCGTGCTTTACTCTCCACTGACTAAAAGCCTTAGTTGCTTTGCCGTTCGTATGTCAACAGTGTTGTCAACAGTTATACTATTAGAGTCATCTTCACTGCACAGTTAACCCTGCAAAAAAAAGTGCATGCACCGATTACTGACTTATATTTTCTAAATGTAAATGACATATTATGCATAAGTAATATTCATTGATAAACCTGCACTAATAATAATAATAATAATAATAATAATAATAATAATAATAATAATAATAATAATAATAATAATAATAATAATATACATTTACTATTGTACTATTTTACTACTAATTTGCAATTGTTCAGCAATCCTTAAATTTCTACTTGAGATAGGAGGTATATTTTCCTTTTCTTAATTTCTGATTCAATATTAGAAGAAATATAATGGCAACTTTCATTTTCAATCAGGCTTCATTTTTTTACCATAACTTTTCTGCCCAAATTGCTCTGATAAAATAGAATGTTTTTAATGCTTTGGGATTAAATTCAAACTACATGCTTTATCACTGACAAATTTGATATCACTTCTTCTTTTTTGTTATGAGGGCACCGGCTACGAAAGATGGGCATAATCTGCTCAACAGCAAAGAATTAAATTCAAACTAGATACAATTTCGCACAAAAATTTGAGGAATATAGGTGTAATAGTACTTTACCATGTTAATAACATAAAGCAAAAATGTTAAAATATGATTTATTTTGTATGCACAACTAGAAAAATAGAAAAAAATGGGCCAAAATCGCTCACACTTGGTATTGCTAGGATTAATAAATAAAACTAAATCTTGTTTATTTTTGTTTCAGGTGAGTACAGTGCACGTTGCATTCATCTGTAGTGGTGAGTCGACTTTAAATGTGCTACCAAATGATGTCATTCTCAAGTTTTGAAAACACCTATTGGACGAATTATTTTGCATTTTTATTTCATGTGCTATTAATGTAAACTCTATTGACATGGATGTTTTTTGCATGGTTTGTACATTCTCTCCCAGTTATATTTTTAAGCAACGTAAGAGTGTTTTGAGAAGAAATCGTGTGGTATAACCACTGAATCACTTTGCATCTAACTTTTTGTAGCTCATATATGTTGATCTCAACTTCCAGAACTAGTGCCTAATTCCATCTCGAAATCCCATTTAATTACCCGTGCGGTTAACTTATGCACTCCATCATTTGTCACTGGCCAGTGTAGCATCATAACTTCACGTCGTTGCGAGAAAACCGACACAACGTCATTAGTGGTTCCGCACTCTCTCTAGATATAGTTGTCCGTTGCTGCGCGAAGTGAAACTCCCAAGCCTGAAAGCTAATCTCGCAACTTTGAAAAAAAACGCGGAAGGCGCAACGACGCGTTGATTAAATTTCACGAAAAATTAAACCGCATCCTGCCGACGCCTGCGGACGGGTGGCTGTGCGAGAGGCGACGAGCGAGGCGACGACGGCGGTGAGTGGGCAGGCGGCGGGGCGGGGTGGGGTGGCAGCGGAGACGATGCCGCTGGCGACAGCGAAGGCGTGTCGGGATGGAAGGAGGCGCCGACGTCTCCCGCCTGCTCCTTCTTTTCTTCTGCGTTTACCCGTCTTTCGTTGTACCAGCAGCTTCATTTTCTTCCTTTTATTTTGTTTTTGTTCAGTTTTTTTACGGCTTCGTTCTGCCTCTGTGCTGTTACCGTAATTGTTCTGAGTGCCATTGAATCGCTTACATCGCTGGTTTATTATGTACTACTTAGTTGATTTTGGAACTGATTTATATTCTTCCTTTTTAAAGTTAAAGAAGGTCTCTCAGTTATTTTCTCTGATCGTACTCTACCAAAATTGACCTGTATTGCTCAACACTTCTTTCTCTTTTTTATCTGTTTTTGAGTATTTTTTCTTCTCTTCTTTCATATTTTTGTTTCTTACGGTTAATCATTAAGTATCATTAAGTATTTGTTCATTTATATTGTGTTGTTCACTAAATATGTAATCCCCTTTGTTGATTTGCTGACCATGTTCACTAGCAATGAAAAATATATGTTACTATTTTCTTTCTTAGAGAATTAAATACGCATTTTTCTTTTTCGTTTATCATTTCCTACAATCTGTATTTCTTCTTTTTTTAAATTAAAAAAAATATATATTTTTTTTTGCTTCCTTATTTTCTGTAGCTTTAATCTATGATTTTGCATCTGAACCAAAGTATCATTGCGCTATGAGCTTTTTCATCATATCCGGTTAATTTTATTGCTCTTTTGATTCTCGTTTTGTATTATATACAGGAGTTTTGTGTATTCCACTTTCGTTCATACTCTGTTTTCCGATCACTCATTCTGCAGCAAATGTTTACATCTTTGCCTCGTATGGTAAACATTCAAAGCTTGAGAACACGAATTGCTTTTTCTCTTTTTAGATACGAGCGTCTTAAAATCGATCCAGAGAGGATGCTCGTTCAGCAAAATTGCATATAACAGAAACATTACACTATTATCACTTCTTTGTGTTCGTTTGTAATCGTAATTAGCTCTTCTTATTTCACGCATGCTTCATGGGTATAGAGAACGCAGTCTATGGATATTCCAACGTGAGATATTTTTGCCTCGCACGCTAACGGTGATACGTAGATCTGCAGTGGTTCAGTGATCCAGGCAGGAGTGATGTAGCGATAATAGGTACAATACATAAAAATGAATCAGATGATTATATATAGATAGAAATTTATTCTTCATTTGGGTAGATGATGCCCGGTGGCAGAATGCAGAAATACGAAAGTACAGTTACAATTACAAATAAAATTACAAATAAAATAATAATGTGTAAAGAATCAATATAAAAAACAAATTGTCTTTGTCCTTTCCTAGATATGCAGATGGTATTTACATTCCTATACTACAAATGAAAATACATATACTCTAACACACAGATAAATAAACTTACATAGTATACAAATATACATACATACAAACATACACGCTTAGATAAATAGACCGACCAAGGAACCCTCACATACACACCTATTTATTCACATTCAGACAAACATGGGTAAACATTTTTCCTAACACCACAGTGTAATAATATATAATACTTATAATAATTACTGCATTTCTAATACGTAAAACACTCGTTACTCTAAATAAATAAATGAATATATACCGCTTGTCAGAATAGCCTGTAGAAAAACGTTTTCGACCATCGAAACAAACAGAAAGAAATGAAATCACTTCACTTCCCTTCCCTTCACTTCACTGCACTGCACTGCATATCACTTTATCTAAATATTAACTGTTCAATACTTTTTACTGAAGACTACGCAAAATCGCACCTTTCTCTTTGCTTCAGTTCATTTCACTTCACTTCACTATACGTTTTCATCCTATTGACTAATTTTCTAGTTTTTTTTCTAAAACCTTGCGCTGAGCAAGGAAAGGGCTCAAAAGCTACCGTAGGCAAATCGTTCCAAACTACTATAGTTTTGTTTTCAAAGGAGAATTTCTCTGCGTCCATTCTTTGTACTCTTGTTCTAATTTTATATTTGTGATCAAATTATTTAAATAATCTGGTTTATCTAGCCTTCTCCGAATTTCCTGCCATGCGGAACAACCAACGTAAGATTTAAACAACGCGCAAAGTCGTGCCCTTTTCCTGCGGCATTGAAATGATTCCCAGTGCCAAATTCCCAATTGGGAGTTGTGTTCAGAATAGCAGTTTTGCATTACTTTAACAATTATTTGTCAATGGTATCCCCGAATTCTCTATTTAGTTTCCAGAAACGCCATGGAAAGGTTTTTTTTGTTTATTTTTGGTCGCATCAACTACAAGGTCATTAGCAACCGCATCAAATTACATTATCTGAGTACACAGGTAACATTTATATCTCTAATAATAGTTACATTGCTTTAATACCTTATTTCTACGTTATTACAATATACGCCGCTCACAGAAGTTAACATGGTTTGACCTCAAATTTCTGTTTTAATGCCAATAATTTGACAAAATTTGACCACTTGGTTTTGAAAGTCAGAGGAATATAAAATTGTCCCAATGTCCTGTCCCCGCAAAAGATTTATTCGCTGTAAGGCGAACTTGGGACATGACACAATGATGTGGTCCAGGGTTAGGATACAGCAACAAAGATCACAAGTTCGGGGGGGATTATTTTGTAGTAAGTGAAGGTGAGTCAATTTTGAATGTCCCGTCCGGATTCTTGTGATGATCACTTGCTCCCTTCGGCTTAGTTTTTTGTTGATTATCAATTTATTGTGTTTACTGCTTGGATATTCAGTTACTTTCTTATGGAGGTCACTTCTTTTAAGCGTTGTCCAGATGGAGGGACATTTTTCTTCCATAATTTTTCCAGCATATTTCACTAGATCTTGGAGTGTATTCGAGATTGCCAGTACAGTTTTTGGGTTATCTGTTGTGCTTCCACTAACTTCTCTGTCTGTTTCCCTCTGCTTTTCTGTTTCTTGGTTCATATCCCAAATCAATATTACTTCTTTACCTGATTTGGTAATGTCATTGTACAGTTCTTGGATTATAATAATCATTTCATTACAAGTTTCATTGTTGTTGCTATTTATTGCAGTGCGGGAATTTGAGTATAAACTGAACTTTGAATGGTTAATTTTTTTAATGAGTTTCATGGCGGTCAAGATGGCACACAATTCGGCAGTAAGATGGCTGGCATAGAAGCTAAGTTGATGTTTGACCAATGCCTCTTCCGTTACCACTGTTGCCTCTGTTCCTTTTGTATTTTTAATTGCTTTTGCGTAAACTGGATAAAACATGTCATAATTGTTTGTCGGTCCAGAGTTTATCTCAGATGTTTCATTACCTTGATGAGTGCCTGAGGATAGGTCTACTGAAATATCCGGGATTATCCAAGGAGGAATTTTATAATTTCTCTTCTTTTATACTTTTCTGTGATCTAAATTAAGTTCACTAAGTACTTTTCTAGCTCTTGCGTACAAAGGTATAAAACGCGAATGCTCTACATACTCTTGTTCTTTAGGATATATGTCTTGTACTATAATTGGATTCATGGATGTGGCTGCTTTTAGAGCATATTTGATTATTAGTTCCTCTCTGCGATGAGATAATGTGTGTTCACTTGCTTCAATTAGTACGCTTCCGATGGGACTGGTATGAAAACATACGGTGCATATCCTGAGACCATGGTTATGGATTGTATCAAGTTTTTTGAGGTCAATTTTACCAGCAGATCTGTATATTATTGAACCATAGTCTATTTTGGATCTCACAAGCGCTTTGTATGTTAATAATAGCAATTGTCTATCAGCTCCCCAATTGTTGTGTGCGAGGCATTTAAGTATGTTGATTCTCCTTTTACATTCGTTAATAGTGTTCACTATGTGCAACTTCCAGGTCAGTTTAGTGTCCAAGTGCATTCCTAATATTTTGGTACTGGTGACAAATCTCAGGATCTGATTACCAATTTTAAGCGTAGGTAAGTTATTGATGTTCTTTTTTGAGAATATTATACACTCCGTTTTCTGAGGTGAAAATTTAAATCCAGATTTGAGTGACCATTCATAAATACTATTTAGTGCAGTTTGC
Source organism: Teleogryllus occipitalis (assembly GCA_011170035.1). NCBI lineage: Eukaryota > Metazoa > Arthropoda > Insecta > Orthoptera > Gryllidae > Teleogryllus > Teleogryllus occipitalis. Next base: position 64,442 of record BLKR01000844.1, on the reverse strand, counting down.
ATAATTTCTTGACTTGAGTTAATGTTTCTTCCTTTGCAAAGCATAGTAATATCATCGGCGTATTTCCTAATTATGGTTGGTAGTTTGATATTTTCGTCCGCATCATTTATTGCTAGTAGGAAAAGTGTAACACTTAAGATGGATCCTTGAGGTACACCGTTCTCTATTCTTGTCTTTGCAGATAATGTTCCATTTACTCTCACTTGCATGACTCGATCTTCCGAAAAATGTTTAATAAATTGATACATGTTATCTCGAACCCCAATTTCGCTCAGCTTCTGTAGGACTCGATGCATCCATACCATATCGTATGCCTTTTCGATGTCCAGGTTGGCAGCTAAGACATGTTGTTTGTTGGCAAACGCTTCTTGAATGTAGGTATCTATGCTTACCAGGTGGAAGATCGTTGAGTATCCTGGTCGAAATCCAAACTGATTACTGGATATAATCTTCTGGTAATCGAGATACCATCTTAGCCGACGATTAATAATTTTTTCCAAAATCTTGCACATGTTGCAGGTCAATGATATGGGCCTGTAATTACCAGTTAATGTTGGGTCTTTTCCGGGCTTAGGAATGGGGATCACAGTAGCCATTTTCCACACTTTTGGGAATGTCTTTTGCATCCATATATAGTTGTATATTTTTAATAGAATATCTTTCCCTTCCTGAGGTAGATTTTTAAGCACGATATTAGGTATATTGTCCGGTCCGGGAGAAGAATTTTTGGAGGCTTCTAGTGTTGTGACAAGTTCTTTCATTGAAATAGGTAAGTTAAGATGCTCTTGAATGTGACATCCTTCTGTGTTCACCATCGGCTGTTCTCATTCTTGTTCATTTTTGTAAGATTGAAAGGCGTGAGAGTAATTTTGAGAGCTAGAATTGCTGGCAAATTTGTTGGCCAGCTCATTTGCGATATCAGCGGATTCATTAATAACTTGGCCATTTTCGGTCAGAAAAAAATGAATTTGATTAAATCTTTTATTACCTTGTATGGAATTAATTTTTTTCCAAGAGTCCTTGATGTTATTATTCACGTTGATAGAGGATACAAAACTTATCCAGGAGTTGGATTTGCAGTCTTTAATTGTTCTTCTTGTAACAGCTCTTAATTTTTTATATTCTATTTTATTTTCCTTTGTTGGATGTCTTTTGTACCGATTGAACGCATGTTTGGACTGTTTTAGAGCATTTTTACATTTTTCGTTCCACCATGGTACCACGTTTCTTCTTTTGGTGGGTTTGATTATTTCTAGGGAGTCATTAGCTGCTGTTGTTATGGCATCAGTAAACGATTTGATTATGATGTCGTGTTCTTGAAACATCTATTTGAGATATTTTCATTTTAATTTGTTCCTGGTATTTATTCCAGTTGGCTTTGGAGTAGTTCCACTTGATACTCTCTTGCAGAGGATTCGAGATATATGAAGAATCACTGATAGTCGTAACAATAGGAAAGTGGTCACTGTCATGAGGCTCATCCAGTGCAAACCAATTGCATTTAGAGGCCAGGTTGTTGGAACTGAGTGTGAGGTCAATTGCACTAAGCTGTCCATTACTTATATTGAAGTGTGTGGGTTGCCCGTTATTTAGTAATACCAAGTCAGATTCTTCTATGATAGCTTGCATATTGATGCCTCTTGTGTCAGTTTTATACGATCCCCAGAGGGTATTGTGGCTATTGACATCACCTAATAGAATAAACGGCTTAGGTAATTGTTTTATGATATCCTTCACTTCATTATTTTCAAACTGATAGCTGTTGGGTATATATATGTTGCATATACATAAAGAAAAGGGAACTTGTATTTGAATTGCAATTGCCTCGATGTCGGAGCTGATATAAATATGGTTTGCTTTTATATAATTTTTGATAAAAATAGCAACACCCCCACTTGCAATAGAAGAAGTTGATCGATTTCTATTGTAGCACTTGAATCCTTTTAATTTACCTGTTTTATTTCCTTTGAAGTTGGTTTCCTGCACACAGACTATTTCAGGTTTATATTTCTCACACAAAATCTGTATTCTTTCATATCGAGGGTAAAAACCATTAGTATTCCATTGTAGAATATCCATCAGATGTATTTCTATTTATTTAATTTAAGCAGAAGCAGAAGTATCACTTCCTGAGTCTTCATTAAGTGGGTTACTGATTTTTAATTTGTTTATAATTCTGGTGAATCTGTTTTTAATGGATCTTTCTGTTAGGAGAGGATATGTATTAGTCATCATCTGGATAATAGTCTGAGTGTCACAGGGATAGTCTTTAGCTATTATAATAGGGTTTTTAGCTCCAAAGGAGTTTTCAAGGAAATTTTTAAATTGTATGTAATTGAGTGGAAATTGATCAGGTTTTTCTTCAATAATCTTCTGGATAGGCTTAATTAGTTCATCGATAGTTTTGCTTTGATTGTCATCTTGTGTTATTGTGTTTTCACTTTTATCATTTTTAATTTTTTTCTTTTTCTTGATTGGTTGTTTCGGGATGTCATTATTAGTAGTTTTGGAATAGCAGTTATCAGCATCAGCTTGAGAGGAAGATTCAGATGTTAAAGTTCTTTTACTAATAAATGGTACGCTACTGTTATTAACCATACTATGCTCTTCTAACTGGTTCAAGGTGTGTTGTGGCACTTCTTGTGTTATCATTGCCTCCAGTTCTTGACTTTGTTTTGGGATGTCATTATTAGTAGTTTTGGATGTGGGGTTATCATCATCAGCTTGGGAGGAAGATTCATAAGTTAAAGTTCTTGTATTCATAGTTTGTAGTTGACTGTTATTAACCATATCATGATCTTCAATTTGCTTCAAGGTGGGTTGTGGCACATCTTGTGTTATCATTGATTCCTGTTCTTGACTTTCATTTGGTTCTTGGTTAGCATAGTGAGCATTTAAGGTGGGGGTCTTGATAGGGCATTGATTGGCAAGATGACCAGCTTGTCTACAATTGAAGCATGCCATAGTGTCATTTGTAAAGTAAATCCTATATGTTGTATTGTCAAAAAATATGGTAATTGAATCTGGTACCTTGCTAATGTCCTCTGGGTCAATAAAAACCTGTCTCCTAAAACTCATAATGTGTGAGAACCCAGGTTCTGTAACTCCTGCTTTGATAAAAGAAATTTTGGAGTGATTTAGTATGTTTCTCTTGTTAAGCTCTCTTTGAATTACATCATGAGGTATGATAGGACAGACATTTGATATGATAATTCTTTTTTGTTTACTTATTAGGGGCCTGATTGTTAACAAGTGGTCTTGGATATTAATAGTATTATGATTAACGGTAATATGGTCGGCGATTTCCTTACTGCTTAAAAAACACAAACTCTGTTGTTATAAATCCTGGATATAAACCTAATATTCGTAGAATCAACAATTGTGGCTAGCTTATTTAGTCTTTTATGGTAAGTCCTTCTTTTGATTCTATTACAATAGCTTGATCCTTGTTGGGGAATACATCACTTGTGGCTGCGCTTGCATATGACTTCTTACCTTCGGAGTTGTTCATCCTGTTGGCAGATTGTTTGGTTATGTTGCTCTCAACATTGGACATAATAGGACCAGCCAGCTGCAAACGCAGCCGACTTGAATGTATTTCTGTATTTTGTTCAGTAGATATTCCGTATAGTTATTACACTTGATACTTTACACAACTACACTCGTATCACAGGCTTCCGAGCGGACAAGCAACTAGAACGATGTTGACACTACGGAATCCCACTGAAGACTGGATGGAAAGGTTGGGGCAAACAAAACAGAGGAATACGAATATTCCATTCTATTTCGAGGAGTAGGAGTTTGCTTTCTGAAAGAGTGATCGCATGAAACTAAAACACGCATTACTAAAAATCTCTTGTATTTTGAAGTCTTATTATCTGAGAACTTTAAATTGTTATTGTTGTGTATAGAAAAGAAAAAATAACTGGAGAAGGCGTGAATCACGTGAGGTCAGATTACGAGATTTTTGGAACAACACGAAAAAAATTACTAACAAAATTACTAACATTGAACTATCAATACTAAACAATTACACTCTTACACGTTTTTATCTGCACAATAATAGTTTTTTGTTTTGTCATTTCAAACGTGTGTTGTCTTCTCTAAACCCTATGCTCATACACCCTTTGTCGCTCGTACACGATATTTCATATACTTTGCGACATAGTAAAGGATATTCATCTCTTTTATCTTTATTTTTCGCTGTCACAGCGCAGTATTTTTCTGCTTTTCTCCTGCTTTCCGAGCGCTGGGATTTCAGCAGCTTTTTGCCCGTTGTTTCTTGTAATATGCTATTCGAGATCTCTCCAACCTGTTTTCACTGTTATGTTTCTTTCGATATTTTCTTACATACCAGTAAATTTTATTGTCACTGGAATATCCTTTTCTACTTTCATTCAAATTTTGATGCATTTGCGTCCCACATTTGCCTGGAAGAGCTGTTTTGTGTACTGCAATTCATTATACCGGCAGTGATTCATAGAATTTTTATTTTAATATATTCATGGTCCTGTTAATTCTTCTAAAGATTGCTCATTGTTTTTATTCGTCTTTTGTCGCACCATTTATCATTTTATTTCATCTCGTGCGGAAGTGAAGATATTTTTACTTTCTCGTATACATACGTATTATACGGAGTAATATACATAGTATAGAGAAAGTTATGTAATACTGTGGAAAATCGATGTCGAGATTCTGTGAGAGACACTTTTCGTTCGGATAATGCGTATTGTACTGTTTAAGATGACGTAGAAGTAATTTTGCTATATTCTTTTGTTGTGGTTTTTTCAATTATACAAATGTAATCATCTTGAAATATCTGTCACGCCGTTAATATTCACATTTCCAGCGATTTGTAAACAGCATTTGTATGAAAAAGTGCTGCAAATGACTTCAAATAAAGATTTTCGGAAACTCGAAAAATTTCTGTGAAAAAGAGCTTCAAATTTCGTATTTACAGTAACGTTTAAACGCCATTTTCTTAAAGCTGGCTCCAAATTTTTCCATAAAAACTGTAATTTAGGACGAGGTTTTACTCTTATTTAATATTCGGAAAGTAATTTATCGGTTATACTACTAGTAAACCCAAATAATTTCAAAAAATTGTACTATGAAATACAGCGGAAAATCGATTTCGAATGGAAATACATGTTTTGGGGTCCCCTAATACCGAAAAAGTGGTTTTTCTCACAACGTCCGTCCTTCCGTCCGTGCGTTCCTCCGTCTTTTGGTCTGTCTGTCTGTCAATACCACTAGGGCCTAAATCATGCGTACCATTTTTTCGAAATTAAGGAACCCTCTTTCAATTGGGCTCTAGTTGAAGCTTTGAAATTTGAAAAATTTGAGAGTAGTTTACATGAAGCTCCCCAGATATTTTCAAATTAAGAAAAAAAGACTCCAAATTTTTTCTTTAAATTTCTTGTAAGAAAAGAGTAAAATACATTTATGAAGGTGGCCTAGGTCTGATTTTCACGGTTAACTTCGAATTTTCGAAAATTGCAAAAGTTTGAATTTTTTTGGCGTCTTCCTACAACTATGAAATTAAAGATAGTGATTTTCCTTCAAATGAAATTTGTTATCCATAATTAGTTCTTGCATTAATATCATGTTTTTTTTTTAATTAAGTAGTTTTCGTGCAATTGTGCTTGAAATATTTGCCATTTTAAAAGATTACAAACATAAGTTTTTCTCAAAAACAGCTCCAACGTTTTTCTTTAAACTTTTAATAGGGATAGTGCTAAATGTAGCCAATAAAATGACATAATCGCCGTATTGCCCAGTTCTTTTGCTTTTGTTTTTGTTCTTCAAAAATTACTATAAAGGAATTATTTGAGTTGTCTCCCATGTCGTTATTATTTTCATTAGTGGCAATATGTTTACGTTATTAATGAGTAATGTGCTTTTAATAATGTTTTATAAATTTTCTCGAGAACTCAATAGTTTTCTGTTAAAAGGAGCTCAAGTATCAGGATTTTGAGATACGCTCAAATGCCATTTTCTCAAAAACGGCTTCAATTTTTTTCTTCCAACTTTTCCAACGGATGGTGCTTGTTGCAGTGTTTAATATGGCGTAAAGTAATTTTGGTATATTCTTTTGTTTTTTTTTAAATTCCCAAATGTATTTTTTTTAAATATATCCCACGTCGTGAATATGCACATTTCCAGCGATTTGTATATATTAAGTCATTTGCAGGTGAATGTGCTTCAAATGACTTTAAATGTAGTTTTTCGAAAACTCATTAGATTCCTATGAAGAAGAGCTTCAAATTTTGCATTTACAGTCACACTTAAACGCCATTTTCTTCAAAGCGGCTCTAAAGTTTTCAAGTAAAATTTCCATATGGACGAGCCTTTACCTTTTTTTTATATTCGTAAAGTAATGTTTTGGTTCTATTGTGAGGAAACCGAAAAATTGCAACATTTTCAAAAATAAGTCTTTGGGCGGCAATGCATGGCGACTGACAAGAGGATGGGGCAAGACCGTAAGGCACCAACATCAAGGAAATTATGAAACTTAACTTCGAGAAAGTCTGGGCCATTCTATGGCACCTAGTTTTTTCTTCATGTATCAGGTTTTTCCAGCTTCATTTTGCAAGTATTCATCAGTTCTGATGATTGAACTAATTTTTGTTTATTCCTGAATTTCACAGCGGTTACATTGACATTTCAATATAGTATGAATCTAATAATTTATTATTTTCATTTACTGTTTATTATTACAGTTTTCTATAATCGTTTCATTTTTCTCATAATCTTGAGTTTTCTGGCAGTGTTACAAACTTTTAGACCTCACTAAATGGAATATTACCTAAAATGTATTTGTTAATTAAATTATTTAAAGTAGATAATTATACACTTTATCAGGTGTAGAATAGGGCTCCTCTATTATTGTTCATTCGGTGTTTATAATTCACATCCTTGGTCCTCTCTAATATTATGAACTTTTACTCGCATTATTTACTACAAAACGTAATTCTTCTAATAATACTATAGCTTGGGGAAGCGGGAAAAAATAGCGTGAAAAGCACGTGCTTCAACCGCACTTTGTCAATGTATGAGTGTAATAACTCTGTACACGTACGTTTCTTCTGCCAATAATTCTTATTATAATGAAAACACCAGCCCTTTTACTTCATTTTCATTAAAAATCAATTCAGTAATTATTGGTACTAATTTTCAAAGGTGGCTGTGCAGATCGCAGGATCTTTATTAATAACGATTAACATTCCTGAGGATGAGGTTTGAACAAGAATCTTTCTTGTTGGTATGTTCTAAACAATATGCTGCCACCACCCATTATCTACAAATTTATTTTTTATAATAAATTTGTGATTAAAATATTAAAATTTTGAATGACAGTGAATTAGTTCCCAATGAAAATGCATTTTTCATATTGCAAATATAAATAATTGTTACGTATTAAAATTGTGTTATTAAAGATTAGAAAAAGGAAACTTATAGAATGAAACATGCAATTTTGGTGCATCCTTGGTGTTATTTTAGTTGATGTGAAATGGACAGTGTAATAAATCATTGATAAGGAAGTGGAAAATGTCAAAGCGAAACCCTTTTTGCAAGCTAGATTGATCGTGGAGAGTCTTGAGAAGGTTAAGGAAACCCTGCTCCGGAGCTTTCTTCTCCCAGTGCTCCACCCCACGTGCCTGAGCCTTCGCAGAGCAGCGCTCGTCACGGGCGACGGCGCGGCGTGCCGGCGGCGACGGGCGGCGACGGGCAGCGGGCGACGGGCAGCGGGCGACGGGCAGCGGGCGACGGGCGACGGGCGACGGGCGACGGGCGACGGACGACGGGCGGCGGCGGCGGCGGCTCGTGCGTCCCTCGGGCGGAATACGACGCCGCCGCCTGATTAAACCGCCAGCAAAGCGCTGCTGCACTCGTCGCCCGCCCCGCCCACCCACTCACGCGCCCTCGCATTGTGCTTCGCGCCGTGCACCCGGCGTGCCCGTCCCCTCCTCGACGCCTCGCTGCTCCCTTCCCAGCCAGTTTCGCCACCCTGCGATGACGAAGTCATGACTTCCACCCACACCTCATTTGCCTTGCTCCTCTCTCACAGCTCTGGGTTTTTTGGTCCTATCTATTCGCAGTGATCCCCGTGCCTTGCTGTCTCTTCCCCGCCCCTTCCTGCTACGCAAATAAATGTTGACCCTGCCGCTCCCCCTCCTTCGTCACTTCTCGTTGTTAGTGTTTCCTCGCTCCCTCCGTTCCCTGCTTCTCCATATCCAGCCTCATCCCTCCGCTCCCGTCTTCAGTTACACATTTTCCCCTCGTTCGTGTGTCCCTGTTCGCCTCCCGGAAAGCAGTCCTCTCCCGGGCATCCTCGTGCAGTGGTGCCGTGCGTGCCAACGCCATCTGCCCCCCCCCCCCTTTCGCCTTCTGCCCGCCGCAGTGCTGCTCCCGTCGCCTGCTCGTTGCGGGGCGCCGCGCCGTGTGCGTTCTTTGATGTCGTTGGCGGACGCCGCGGGCGCGTCCCCAAGCGATGCGCTGACAGACGAGCGACGAGTGTCAGCGCGACGCGGACGCTGATTTGTCTGCGAGGGCGTCGGCGTCGACAGACTCTCCCTCGCGCTGCTCGTAGGCGCTCGCCTGCACTCGGCGGTGAACGCCTGAGCCGCCGCGTGCGCAGCCCCTTGAAAGGGGCGGCGGGAAGGAGGGCGAACACCGTGCCTAACAACCACTGCTGTTCCGTATTAGTACTATTTTTTTGTAAACGTGCATTTTCTCTTTCACTGTTTTGTAATTTGTCATCATATTTTTTGCGTATTAATATGTTGGGAGCTATCAAGAATTAGTATTTGAATCTGAAAAAACAATTATTCTCTGAATTCTCATAATTATTGGTTCCTAATATTGCTTAAATAAATTGCATAAGAACATGCAGAAAGTCAACACATGGTTTTCTTTTCTTAAATACTCGTGACAACGACTTTTATAACACGACAGTTTATTTTCTAACGTTTTTTAATAATAATCTTTCAATTTGCAATTACGTTTTGGTTTCTAAAACTGTTTATAAGTTACTAGAGTTATCTGTTTTCCATATAGTGAAATATTCTTTTGAGATTTGAATGTTCTACAATAATAATGCATATACAAGATAATATTGATGAATCAAAGTAGGAGTTGATAAGTTCGCGCTACCAACTGAAACAATCATTCTCTTTAATAACATAAGTTTTCTTCATAAAAAAAATAGTGTTATTAGTAACTCTCCCTCTGTTTTAACCTGTTCGTCAGGAATGATAAACTAGCAGGCCGAAGAGCTGCCTGCGGTGACATCTCCTTTGAGGGAGGCCGTCACGGCTCAAACGGCACTCACTCGTTAATCGCCGCTGCGAGACACGCGGGGGGGCGGCTGGGGGCTTTCAGGCGCCGCCGCGCCGTCGACGTTGACGCGCCGCTCGTGAACACAGCCTCTTCATGAAGAGGACCTCTCCCCCCTCTCCACGTCCTTCGCCGCCGCCGACCCGTGCCGTTGAGATGAACGGGAGGGGCTTACTCTCAGATAATGTGGTGTCGAGGCGGATGATGTTGGAAGTGACGTCCACAGCAATGACGATAAGGGATGTCGATCTAGGTGGAGACGGATGGGGTGGAAGTGTTATAGGAAATGACATACTTTCGAACGGATGCTGGTTGCGTTCGACGGGTATGGATAATGGATTTTATATGTTGCACAGGGTCCAGGAAGACACACTTTCACAGGACTATCCCATTAGACACTGTTTGGAAGGGAATAATTAACTCTGAATGAGTATGTTGATGAAGGTAGACCGAATTACAGGGACTGATAAGTAGTTTCGAAATCAGTACGTGGTAAAAAAGGGTTACTGTAATTTAATTTTTAATTAAAGCAAAAATGCTAATTAACAAATTTCTTATTCCTTTTCTGTTGAAAACCTAGTCAGCATTTTTGGTAACCCCGGATAAGTTGTGGTGTCGTTTTTGTATCTCCAAGGAGAGGTTCATCGGAGACATCAATGAATAATTTCTCGTTTTGAGAACAGCAAAGTGGATGATGTTCTGAGACAAACTATTTTTCCAATCATCTAATTTCATTGTCAAACCCTTTATACTTCAGAGAGTTTATCGGAGCAAGAAGTTGTCAAACACGACCGCGTACCTGAATTAATACAAACATAATAGCGAATTTATGTTAACGCTTTTGTACGTGTTGAATATTCTGGTTATTTCGTTCGTAGTTTATTCATTTACTCACCCAGGGCAAGAAAGATTTCGAATAATTGATCAGAATATTATTTAAGTATGACTATGATATTTGCTTATCGCATATGAAATGTGCTAGGTAGTTTTCCTTGGAAATAATCATGTCAAAAACAAACATATTAAAATATTTGAAACTTAAAAGGCCCCCTTTCAACTGCAGCGGATGTCGTCTCCGTCCCTCTTTCACGGCGCTGCAAACGAAGGAAGCCTTTCAGAAGCAGAGGGGCCAGCGGCGGGGGCGAAAGCGGAGTGGATCTGCGCACCCTCACGTTCCGCTCCGATTAACAGAATCAGTGAGAGCCTCAGCTCCACAGGTTGCCCTTCCATTGTAACCTGGTGACCTACTGGCTTCCCCTGTGGCTCTTCCCCGCTTCCTTTCGCACAGACACATCGACAACCTGCAATTTAACCAGGGCTCTGCTCTAAATAAGGAAAACAACAGAGTGCATCCTGGAGATCTTTCTAAGGGTAACATTTTGTATGAAAGTGAAATCCTGTGTGTACCCCCAAATTTATATTAGAGGACAAAATTTGTTTCTGCCAACAGCATGTTATATTAATCTTATTTCAAATTGTTGCACTGGGAGAGGTGGCTCAGTGCATCAACTGATGCAGTGGCTCTGACCGGGAGATCCTAGATTCGAACCCCGACGACAGCAGGGTTTTCGACACTAGCTTTTCAGTTAGGTGGAATTTAGTCGCTGTCTGGAGGAAAATTCTAGATCGGTAGTGTTTCGTGGTTTCTCCGATCAACACCAGGCGAATACCGGAGCGGTACCCTAACAAACGGGCCATGGACCGCGCACAATCTTTCCTTCCTCTTCCTTGTCCTATCCTCACCCTTTACACATACATTAACATGCACTACATTACCACATATGCCGGGAGACCAGTCGGGAGTTTGTCCCGGCTACGGCGGTGCCCCGCTGGTGGGGTTACTTGGTTTGGGGCAAATCCCGCAAGCGCAAGTAGGTCGGCGTCGGACCTTGCCATCCAAGTGAGGGAAGATCACCGCCATCTTCCGATGAAAAAACATGCATTACACTTACGGAACTAATGACCTCCGTAGTTGCCTAATGCTTCCGTAGTCACTAACAACGAACCAACCAACCTATCAAATTGTTGTACGAATGAAACACTATGCACATCATCGTTTCTCGTATAAACTCAGTTTGTACTTATCTCGTAGAGTCATTTGCGTAAATAACTCAATATGGTTTGTCTTTGTGAAAAATTAGTAACTTCTAAACATTGAATAATAACTGAATATGACATAATTATTACCTGTCAAATCAATGAATTATCAGTAAATTAGCGTAGTCACTACCCTGCATAGTCTAATCGATTGTCTGAGGGTGTCGTACATCCATTATTGATGATGATGATGACGACGACGAAGAAATATTCATGTGTTAGAAATATGTTTAAATTTCCGTGTTTTTAAAACCTCGTTTCTTTCTGATTAATCCTTCATACGCATGTGATCGATTTGCACTATTTTGAAGTGGATTCTTCCGCATCACTTGCCACGTCATGGAGGGTGACGTATCGGGTATCGGGGTCGCCAGCGCCCCTTCCGCCCGGCGCGGCGCGGCGCGGCGGCCGCGAGGGCTCGCGTCTGCGCTCGGGCCGGGCGGAGCCTTTGATACCGCGGCGGCTCTCGCCCAAGCCGTGTTGACGTAAGGAGATGCCGGCGTGCATTAATCAGCTAATTGGGGTTCGGCCCGCCGCCGGAGCGCCGCACTACAAAGCGACTGCCGTCTTGCAGCAAGCGGCGCGGGCCAGCGCGACCTCCGCCCCGTCCCGTTGCCTCCCCCGACCGCCCCCTTCGGGTGCACCCTCGCCGGCGCTTTGTACACTGGCGGCGATGCTCATTAGAATCAACAGAATCATCGGATTTACTGTGTCAAATGTCTGGAATTAATAAAACGGTTACCATAATAATACTGTTAATGTTAACGATTTTTTAATCAACATTACGAGTTCTAAGAACAAGTGTACAGAAGCGTGTCATATTTGCCTCTTAATGTCAGAAAGACGCTCATTCTCATAATTCTTATTCATGTATCGTTCTTTTGACTTTCACTTCGGTTATTTCCAATGTCTCCCGTGGTGAATTGTGGGATGGAAGGAAGTAAAAAGTCTTTGAACAGAAGGAAGAGAACTTGACAATCAGGTCTAAAAAGCGCGTATCGGACGAAATGGAGGAAAGAATAAAGTATAAAATATATGAATGTTTAACAGTAAATATTGCTGAAAGTCCGCCAAGAGAAGACAAAAAGGACTGTGCGGTGATTGCCCTTCTATAAATCATCTAAATCGCTGAGCCGCTGTGATGACCTTGTCCTTCCTTTCGTATCACTTCTGTCCGCAACATTCCCGCCATTTTATCTCCATGAAGCAGCTCTTTCCTCCCCTATCTCTACAACATCCTTCCCGTTTCGCTGTTCCCTGCACGACTCCCTTCCCTGGGGAAGCAAACGGCAGTTCATTATTGCGGATCAGGAGCGCGTCGATGGGGCCCGAGTACGGCCGGTTTCTCCTCTGCGCAGGGCCCGTGCTGCTCTTTCCGTTCTGCTCTTGATTTTCCGCGCCGCGCCCTTCCAGCTGCCGGCGGTGCTTCCAAGGCCCTTGCGCCCTCTGCGGTGCGCCCCAAAGGACCGCTGGGGCGGACGGCGATTTAATTATGTCGCTGATTCGATGGCGTACCCCGAGGAAGAAAAGAACCGCTTCGACAGTTCCTGCGGTTTTTGAGTCGAGTGGTGAATACGTGGTTTGTACGAACGTTTTGCATTGCAAAAGAAAGATCTCGTGAATTCAGTGTTCTCGTGTTGTACGTGTGGTGGTTGCGAAATTGTATTCATAATTTTAGCATTTATAATATTGCCTATTAATGTAACTTAATGATCGTTCTCCTCTAGCAAGTGATTACAAAGGGAGAGGTTCTTTTTTATTGCTACATTAAATTACATACGTAATAATTATAAATTAATTTTTAAACGATAAATTAATAACATATTTCATACGTCAATAGTAATTAAATCCCATAATTAAAGAAATTTTACAACCTGGGCTCGAAGTGATATTTCCATTTAAATGCATTATTCTTCTTCTTTTTCTTCTTCTTTTTATTATTATTATTATTATTATTATTATTATTATTATTATTATTATTATTATTTACGTCACCACTTTTCTTTCTAGCTTATTCGTCTTTATTCTTTGAGGGTCATTCCCTATTGGATTATAATTTAAATTCTTAAATTTTCCCATTTGTCTTCCTTAAACAATTATTGATTTTTTAATTAATTTTTTTTACGTCTTTGCATATTTGATAGTCGAGTAAAAATTAAATACGTATTATCGGACTCGTAAAATAGCGCATGCGTCGTAAATGTCAGTTTTCATTCGAATTATCACTTAATACGATCTTCTAGATACTACAACCCAAAACACGGTATTAACTACGCTATTATGGGGATTGTTCTTCTTTTCGCAAAATGACATTAATTTTTCTCACATTGTGTAATCCGACATGAACCGTTGGTCGCATAGAATTCATTAACATTTCCATAAATGATTTGTTGTATCGCAGATATAAAAACTAATAATTTCGTGCTGATTACGGAGGTTAAACGCTTTGGGGATGTGCAAACACGTAGCAGCGGTGCTAAATTGATTAGCGGTATTTATTTGCATCTCAAAAGCGACAAGCGGATCGGCATGCACGCATATCCATCACTCGGATTATTTTTCCATTTGTTGCGCATTAATGTGTGATTATGCGGCTTCTGTCAACAGTGGCATTAATTGAATAGGCCGCAGCTCGTTGGATTTGCTTGTTTGCATTGCTTGTTGAGGATACGGTATTGTCTTCGTGTTAACATGTACATTTTCTGTTGCGGTTTTATCATTCATTGCTGCCGAAGATGCCTTTGGAAAATAATAGTCTAATGAACATGCTACTGTTACTTCATAAAACTAATTACCTACCCTCTTTATTTCAAATAAGCCAAAATGTTCAATATTTTTTCTCTATTCACCGTGGCACTGTTTTTTATTATATGTGAACAATTTCTCGGCGCTATGTGAAATTACCTTCTAATAACTGTTTACGAAATCATTATCTACGTTATTGATTTCCAATGTGCTCAGAAATTGAAAGAAAACTATGTAGTCTCCGGTCATGTGAGAGGTTTCCATGATTTCGTTAGATACCCAGGAACTCGGCAAAAATATAACACATCTTTATTACTAATCTATAATGTGCACAGAAATTAAAACATAACTATGAAGCCTCCGGCCGCTTGACAGGTGTCTATGCTTTTGGTAGGAACTCCAGAAAATACCACACACCATGAAACAGCTTCCAATTTGGCTGAAAATGCAAATATTCCACTTGTTCTCACTATCGTCTAAATTGCCATAGTAAGTTCGTCACCGTACGCCTCAACTGACGTCATGCATAGCGAGATTCCTAGTCAGACGCCACCCGCTATTAAAAATGTGCAATTTACATGTTGCGATATGATGTAGACACTTTTTTATATTCCTGGTATATTCCTTATGTTCTAGGTATGTTTTAGTTTCTTGATATTGTGTAGTGTATAAGGAAAGATCATGAAGATTTTTTTCTAAAAAAAAGTATTTATTTTGCTGCTGTGTTATTCGAAATTATTTTATTTGTTGTTATTGAAAAGTGTGATGGTACTTTTGGGATAACTATTTTGTTTTGTTTTGTTTTGTTCAGCATCAATTTTGCTGCAGCAGACCACTATCATCGGAAATTTGTAAATATAATATCAGAGAGAAAGCTTCTATCAACAATACTTCATTGTAATTCGCTAATAACCTAATACACCAATTTAAAAAGTTAAATTCAGTGTTATTAAATCGTTTTTTAAAATTCATAATGTCTCTGTTCTAATGGACGTAAATTGTGCCTCAAACGCTACCTTTATCAGTAAATGCATTCAACTTTATAATTGTTTGTTTGTTGGCTGTCAAACTGCTCTTCGTTTTGTATACATTTTCACCAGGTAAATTTAATGTTTCAGCACTCTATGGTCTAATAAGTGTTTCTTATTAATGGGTTTACCATTTTATTTAGGCATGTTCGGACAATAATTCATATTTCATTTGTCACATTCACGAGTATCGTATTTTACAATACAGACCCATTCTTCTCGACTTTTTAAAACAGTTTTACCAGTATGGAGAAAATAATGCTTATAATCGTGAAGTATTTCTAAATATTTAATTTTTTATTACATTAAGTAAAGGATTTTTAAAGAATATTTCATAAATTTGAGAAAACTGTCTGTATTTTTATCGAAATCTCAGAAGACTCATAATGTATGTAAATTAGGGTGTTCCTTATTTTACGACTTCCACATTTTTGAACGCTTACCCTTCGATTTTGTTCGAATGACCTTAAAACATGCATATACAAAATTTTGTTGCGATCGGAGTTTTCTAACCCATGCTGACTTGAGCGCGACCTCGCATGACGGACTAGTCCAAACTTACAACCCACCGCTGAGTCAGCCTCGAGACTGACAGTTCAAGAATTTTAATCGATCGTGTCATACCTGTTTACAGGTTGCTAAACTAACATAATGTCATATGTTAGTGTCGTAGGCAGTGTCGAGGAACGAGGGTTTTCAATAGGAAATAATATTAATTCCTAATGTAAAACACCAGATAACTGGACACAATTTACCATCAAATGAACAAGTGCTTGAAGTATTATTTTATAACATACGGGAAGTAAAATTAACAATTAGTACAAGTGCTAAACTTGTGGTTAGTGAGTGCACGATATTTTGGGAGAAAGGAAGAATTCCGACAAGAGTTAAGCAGCATTGTGCGCAAAAACCTTATTAAATTGTATTCGGAGTGACGAAAATTACAAAAAATAAAAAAAAATTAAAAAACGCAGGCAAGTGTGATGCTATTTTTAAGCATCGTGAAGAGAAGTTTACAAATAATTTGAACAATCTATTTGATATTGTACATCCGAATACTTTACAAATCATTACATTGGAAGAAGATATGTTTTTACCTCGGCTGAGAGAGGCAATATGTAAAAATCTATCTTACCCGAGTAGACCAAAATCTCGCGGATAAAGAAGAAAAGGCGAGACAAAGAGCATTACAAGAAGACAAAAGGAAAGAGAAACAACAGTGTGAAGCATCTACATCTTCTGCTGTACCTCCTTCATCGTCTAAAGATTCAGAAAACAAACTTCTAAGATCAAATGAAATCATCGTTGGTTAATTTTCGAAAGTACATCAATACAGAAAGCTGCATGGTGTCGCTCTAAAAGTGTCATTACTCCTAAACTATTGGTTTAGATAGATATTATATGGTAAGAGAATCTGTATACATATAGGGACCCAAAAAATGAAAGACTGCCAATTGTTGTTACATTTGAGGACAGTCAGCAGCTCTTCGGGCTTCCAAATTTGCGGAATTCATCTGGACAAGAGCCCACTAACGCTGTTTAGAATATGTTAACGCACTGGGTATCGAAGACAATTCTTTTTTGAGACATAACTGCATCCAACACTTAACCTTTTAAAGGAGCATGTCTCTTTCTTGAAGAAAATTTGGACAAGGAATTGTTATTTCCATTCCGTTATCACATATACGAACTTACTTTACAGTGTGTGTTAGAATGTAAAATACGTGATGCAATCCTTAAAAAAGTCTATTGATTGTAACTGTTTATGTCAATCCGTAGCTTCAGTAGGGCAGCTGTAAAAGGTCCTTATCAAGATATCTGCTTTTTAAAAGTTCTAAAACGACACGAAAGGATAGATTCCACAATTTCAAAAGCAGCTCTAAAAAATGTTGATACCGTATGTGGTATTTATAGAATTATCTGTGGTATCACTCTTTAGAGATGAATTCAACGTCAACATCAAATCAACATCAAAATGGTAGCAAATTTAGTCAGAGAGAATCTCTCTCTCTCTCTCTCTCTCTCTCTCTCTCTCTATATATATATATATATATATATATATATATATATATATATATATCTTTTTGTTGAAAATTGGATGGAGAAAACAGTAAGCGCTATTTATCCCGATGACCGTTCTTGAATTATTAATTCGTTAATATGCAAATACATCTAATTCAATTTAATAGTCGTTTTATTGAAAACATTAATCGTCTTTGTGTCAACAAAAAGCAGATATATGTTCTCTTGTCTGAAGATGGATACTAGTTTTATTCAAGACTGGTCTCTGACCTGGAAAGGTAACTTCATAATTCAAAGGTTATTTATAAAGTTGAAAGCTCTGAATGACTACGCTGAAAGGGCTGTTAAATTAATGCAATATTTGCATGCACTACTGACTGTAGATGAGGAGCGAAAGCAATTAATGTGTTGTTCAAGAACATTGTTCACTGTACACATATTGCAAGAAACACTGAAAAAAAGTACCTTTAAGGAAAGTAAGACGACCATAGCGCAGTCTAAAGAGTGAAAATGAATGAAATTGAAATATAAATATAATTTATATATGATTAATTGATTGATTTTTTCGTGTTTCCGGGCGCGTCAACTGCTTTGGTCATTAGTCCCGTGCATGTTTTTTCTCGGGAGATTGCGTTGATCTTCCCCCGCTGGATGGCGAGATCCGGCGCCAACCTACCATCGGCTAGTGGGGTTTCCCCCTAACCAGGACTCTCCCACCAGCGGGGCACCGCCCCAGCTGGGACAAGCTCTAAGCTCCCGACCGGTCTCCCGGGATATGTCGTAGTGTAGTGCATGTTAGTGTAAGTGTGTGTGTAAGGGGAGAGGATAGGACAAGGAATGGGAAGGACAGATCGCGCGCGGTCCGTGGCCCGTTTGTTAGGGTACTGCTCCGACATTCGCCTGGTGTTGATCGGAGAAACCACGGAAAACTACCGATCAGAGCAGCCGGCCGCTAGAATTCTCCTCCAGACAGCGACTGAATTCAACCTAGCTGAAAAGTTAGTGTCGAAAATCCTGCCGCCGTCAGGACTCGAACCTAGGATCTCCCGGTCAGAGGCGCTGCAGTGACATCAGTTGATGCACTGAGCTACCGCTCTTGGTATATATTACACATGTCGGTAATTTTCCATTGACTTAATACAACAAAACCAATTATCGCTAACATTCAAATTTCACTCTCAAGTCGGCACGGATTAATGTCTATTGAGATGAAATTTTATTTTTGAGTAAATTTGGAAAATATTTGTGGGGAGGGTGAGCTCAAAAATGTTAGCAAAAATTTTTTTGCAATATAAGGGACACTAATGTAAATCGACAAAAATCTATGAAATGAGTCTCTGAAATTATTTACATTGTTGTTTATTGCAATCCATATTGAAATAATGTACTACAAATCATGTGTGTATATATGCTTTTCTTGTTCTTATTAGAATCTATTCACTTTGCAAAAAAAGCGTCTCGCTTATTATTCTCGATGAAGGACACTTCTTGCTTCGCTCTAGAGGTCACGCTGATCCTGACGGCGCGTCCCGTCAAGCCGCCAGCCCCAATCCCCTCCGCCCGCAAGCGAGACAGAGCGGCGAGTGGCGCCTTCCTCAATCAGTCAGCGCGCGTGGGCGGACAGCCCCCGGCGACGGCAGCGGCGACGAGGGCGATGGTTGCGGTGGCGGCTATGAGGAACGCGAGAACCCAGTGCGTGCGAGGGGACGAGGGCAAAGGAATTACGAGGACGATCATAAACGAGAGAGGAGATGAGGGGTGACGCTGGGGGCGGGGCATGGGGCTGTTGGGTAAGGAACGGCGGGGGTTACGGGGGAACGGGGACGTGGGCAGTGAAGGCGGAGGTGGAGTGGTGGCCGGGCTGCGCCGGGAGGAGCGGAGCGGGGCGGGGCGGGGCGGGGCGTGCCGTGCCGTGCTGTGCCGTGCCGGGCGCCGACGCTGGTGATTTAGTGGGTGCGGTTGCGCAGGGCGTGTCCGCCGCCTCGCCTCTTCGCTGTAGCGCACCGCCGGACCTCCGGGCTGCGGGGGCTGCTGGGAGCGAGGCGTGGCCTGGTGGAGCGCGTTGGAGTAGGCAGGCGAAGCACCGGGCATTTCGGAAGGGTGGAGAAGAGTGGACACCGTGAGTTGGAGGCAGTAGGGGTCAAGTAGTTATCTACATTGCGAAACAAATTCTAAATCGAATGATGTATGTAACGAAAATTCATTATTATTTACTTATATTTCAAATTAAGAGTTATTATTATTATTATTATTATTATTATTATTATTATTATTATTATTTTGTTTTATTATTGTTGTTGTTGAATTTTAGGATTTTAAATAGACCAGCCGGGATAGTCTAAAAGGAAAATATAGAGTTTTTATTTGTACGGGAGCTTTTTATTTAATTATTTCGTTCCCTTAATTCTATTATGTTGATTTGCCTAAATGAACACTAATTTTAACCTGCAACATTGAAGCATAAAAGCAACTTAAAATCATGGATTGGAAACCACATCACAGTCACTTCTCAGAAACGTTGACACAATTGCACAGTGAGTCAGTACAAACAGCTCTGAACACTGCCATTATTAAACTGTTATTGTCAGAATTTGTTTTATATTGCAATTATAATACTATTTGTAGCCCGGAGTGCGTGGCGTAGACATTCGTAATTGTCTGTCCAGGACGAGGTTAGAGGCGTCGAACCCAGGTGCATGGATCCCTTTGGGTCGCCTTTCAATTGCTTGCTAACACCGCGTCGTAGCACCTACCTCCGCTGGCCCGCCCTTGCGCTCTCTCCATCCCTGCCCGCCACTTACTCCGTCGTCACTGCTGCCTCTTCCTCTGTCGCACCCGCCCCCATTTCCGCCGGCGCGGCGCCTCCGCTGCCCACGAGACGCCCGGCGCGCCCTAAGCGCTAGTTACGACGTCTCCCTTGGGCCGAGCGCTTTCGAGAGCGAGTTACGGGACCCCGCAACATACGCCGCGGGCGAATCTTCCTCGTACGTTCTTGGGCCACGTTGCCCTGCATTAGTGAAGGATTTTTCCCGGAATAATGTCGCAGAAGATTCTTCATGAATGCATATAAACGACTATTTTAATTCTGCTTTATTCATAAGATATTACTGCGAAATGTCGCGTCAAATTAAAGGGTAACTTTGCTTGTTTAACGAGCTGCATTGAAACAAACAGCCAAAATTTCTAACTTTCTGTACGACGTTCGTTCGGAAACAAGTTCTCCTTCTAATGTGTTTTATGCATAATACGAATTTTTCAGACTTTTTGCCCAATCGAATAAAAAATTTATTAATGATAATTTATTCCATAAACGGATTTTGTTTCAAAAATACAGAAAACATATTAAATAAATCATAAAACGTAAGGACAGTTAATTTTTACGTTCTCGTATACGTATTTATATACGGAGTATATACACAGTGTACATAGTATAGAGAAAGTTATAGTACATATACATATACATAGTATAGAGAAAGTTATGTAATGCTGTGCGATAACCAAAATGGGGATGGGCCCTGATAATCAGAAAATGGATAAATCCAGTTGCGAAATTACGAGGAAAAAAATCTTCTAACTCTTGGTGTAACCAGAATCGCAGTTTTGTAGGTCCTTGACGCCGAAAAAACAATTGAGAGCAAAACGTCCGTCCGTCTGTCTGTGAACACTACTAGCGCCAAAATCATACGTATGATTTTTTTTTCAAATTGAAGAAGCCCCTGTCCATATGACTCCAGTTGAAGCTTTGAAATTTGGAAAAGCATTCTTTAAAATTTAGAGGTACTTTCTTTATATGAAGCCCTCCCCCCCCAACACACACATTTTCAAAATTGTCTCGAAAACGGCTCCAAAGGTTTTCTTTAAATTTCTTGTAAGAATAGAGTAAAATGCATTTATAAAAGTGGCATAGCATATAAAAATGGATTGTCACGGTTAGATCTGAATTTTCGATTTTTTTTATTTTATAATTTATTTAATTTTTAATTTGCTTTGGGCATTAAGCCGGTGGCAAATTCTTTAAACTTACTATACACATAGAACCATAATATAATGAATAACACTACAACTAACTAACAATTCAATTCACAGAACAAAATTACTCCATTTAAGGTATGCCTATTAAATGAAGAGGTTCTTCACAGACTATCGCTAACACTATTATTAGAATTTAATCTTAACCTAAAAGTGTTGATGTTTCTGGGAAGTCTCCATTAGTGCTCCAGGCAAGCTATTCCATGACTCAATAGTCCTATTTACAAAAGAGTATTTTCCAACATCATTTCTCTGTTTCCTTGGACGTATTTATCTAATGTGGTCGTGACGTGCTAAGTAGACGGGTTCATGCATTCTTTCCTGAATTTCCCTCCATGCCCGATTTTTCCCTAACGCTTTGTAAAGTAAACACAACCTTGCTTTTTCCCTACACCTCGCCAATGATTCCCTTGACGATACTTCATTGGAAATATTTCCTAACGAATTTCCCCTTTTAACAAATTTTGCTGCTACTTTCTGAACTCTTTCGATGGAGTTTATTTGGCCCTTTCTATATGGATCCCAACACGCTGCTCCGTACTCTAACACCGGGCGCACAATGGTTGGATAAACTAGTTCTCTTGATTTACTGCTTCCCTTCCTTAACACAATACGCATTACAAAGTGTAAAGATTTCCATGCCTTCCCAAAAGTAATGTTGGCGTGCTCCCCCCACCCAAGTTGCTCATTAATTATCTACACCAGATATTTACTAGTTACCTATGGAATTATCTTACCCGCAAGCAAATACTTAGCTCTCCCTTTATTTATACTGCGCGTAAAACTAACGCAAAAAAATGCAAAAGTTTGAATTTTTTCGACGTCTTCCTACAACTATAAAATCGAAGACTGATATTTTTCCTTCATATGAAAATTTCTGTACATAAATACATATATCATTAAGGTAATGTAGAATTTTTTGAAAATTTTAGTAGTTTTCATTCAATAGTGCGTGCAATATTTGCAATTTTAAAAACTAAAACGAGATTTTCTCAAAATCTGCTTTAAATTTTTTCTTTATATTTTTTATAGGGTTAGTGCCAAACGAACCCTATACGATAACATAAACGCCGTATTGCTCTATTCTGTTGTTTTTTTCAAAAATTACAAATATGTATTTTTTTTACTTCTCACCCACGTCGGTTATATTTACATTAGAGGCGATTTCTTCGCGTTATAGTATGAGTTGATATGCTTCAAATAACGTCATATAAAGTTTCTCAAAAATTCAACAGTTTTCTGTTAAAATGAGCTCAAAATTTCGCATTTTAAGAAACGCTCAAAGGCCATTTTCTCAAAAACGGCTACATATATTTTGTTCAAACTTTTCCGTTAGATAGTGCTCATTGCACTGTTTAATATGACGTAAAGTTAATTTTTGTGTATTCTTTCCTTTTTACAAAAATTACACAAACGTAATTTTTTGAAATATCTCTCACGCCGTTAATATACACATTTCCATCGATTTGTACAGGTTATACATTTGTGAGTAAAAGTTCTTCAAAACCTTTAAATGAAGTTTTCCGAAATCTCTGTAGATTCCTGTAAAAAAGAGCTACAAATTTCGCATTTACAGTATTGCTTAATCGCCATTTTCTTAAAAACGGCTTCAAATCTTTTAGTGAAAATGTCTATTTAGGATGAGTTTTTTTTCTCTTCTTTAATATTCTTGAAGTAATATTTCTGTTCTACGATTAAGAAACCGAAAAGCCGGGAGATTGTCAAAAAAGTGTACTTTAGGCGACGATAGATGGTAGCTGGCCAGAGAACGGAGCAAGACTTAAAGCCAGTCCACTCCAAGGAAATTAGAAAAATTTGCTATGAGTCCGTGTCATTCTGTAGCACCTCGAGTTGAAAATTGTGATCCTATCATATATTTCAGAGCTAAGGTTGTTGTTGTTGGGTTTCTTTTTTTTAAAGGTCGCATCAACAGCTCTGTCATTAGCGACCACTATTGAAGTTAGCGTTATGGTAACTATGAAGACGAAACGATATGGTGATGCTAAAGGGTGAAAGGATGAAGAAAACTTTTCAACCATCCCCGAGGCAGGACTCGAACACGCGACTCTTAGTTCTGAGATGGCTACTACACTATTGCCTTAGCTATCTCGGCCACCGGATCGGCATAGTTATGTTTTTATTGGAGAAATACCAGGAGTGCTTCTGAAATAACCTTGTAAGAAACCTTTAATGATCAGAGATCAGATACATCTCGCTCGGAAAAAAACATTGCAAGAACGAAACTGTTAAATGGTTCCACCGAATTGAGTTCATTGTGAAAATACTATCGCTACTTTTCAACCGCAACAGATGAACTATGTGACGTAAATCAAATTCGGGTAAGGTAATAAACATTACCCATTAGAGCCAGAAATGATTGCATTTTATTTTTGTATTTTACAATGCTGTGTGGTGCGCTAAAACTGTAAATACAATGAAATTGTCTTAATGACCAATTCGTTTTACAGGCAATTTATGATAGCGTCTGTAAAACTAATAATCTTGTTTTATAATATAATTGTGCAGACATTAACAAACAATAGACTAAAATTACAAATTTGTAAAGTGAATTAATACATTTAAATCCTGGAATGAAATATACATATATATATATATATATATATATATATATATATATTAATACATGGCCAGGTTTTCTACGTTTTGATGACTTGAGTGTGAATTATTCTCACTTTTTATTCCAAAATAACATAGCTTTTCATGTTTTTAACCGACTTCAAATGTAGATTGTTCAGTTAGTACAGAGCATATTTGTACTTCATATATTAGATATTTTCAAAAATTTTCAAGAAAGAACTCAAGATTTTTATCTTTAAATTTCATGTCGATTAAAATATATCACTATACTCAGAGGTGTATTTGTCGTCGATCTCATATTCGGAAGGTCGTGATTCCAGAAACACATGTTTTTTCGTGTCTACTTCCGTTTGGAATTGCGTTTGTGATCCCTGCTATTTCCACTGAAGCTAGGTCTAGAATCAACCCAACGATCAATCATCCAACAAGAACAGAAGTAGCAGATGCAGCAACTACAACAGCAACAAAAATGGCGGCACTTCAATTATCATAATCAGCGCCATCAAAAACTGCGCGAGCGCCTCTGCTGACCGCTTCCACTTCCACAATTGCTCCCTCCCCACCGCCCCTCTCTGCCTGGACGCGTAGTGGGTGGTCGTAAAGTCACAGCGGCTGCGCGCGGACAACGTGGGCGCTCCCGGTCATATACAATTTTAAAAGCTGCGCGCGTCCCGTGCGCTCGCCTCGTCCGTCCCACGCCCCGCTCTTGTCTCCTCCCTCGCCTTCCTCGATCCCGCCCCGTCCCCCACCCTCGCTTATACTCCGCCCACAGCCCGCCCTGCCCCCGCCCTCCCCACCCGTCCCCGCCCGTCCCCGCCCGTCCCCGCCCGTCCCCGACACGTCCCCGACACGTCCCGCCCTCCCTCTTATCGCGTCCCCCGTCACCATCATCTACTTCCGCCTCTCTCCTCCGCCCTCGCCCAGTCCTCGCTCGCGGCCGCCGCGCTATCGTGGACTAGACAGCGTACTAGTCGGACAATCACGGTGACGGTTTATGACGCCTCGCTTTCCCCCTGAAGTGCAGCCGGGGTGGTTTATGTGCGGTGCTGGGATGCAGGGATGCCAGCTAGGTACACACACAATAATGTGTGCCCGGAATTCAAGACGAAACCAGTTTGTTTTAAATGTTTGAGAAGAATATGTTTGCGCTGGGAACAGGTCATTGACGGATATATCACTTTGTTTTAGAGCAGGTGATAATTAAATAAGAACACGTAATTCGAAATTTACATCTGTGAGCTGAATTAAAAATTTTGTTTGGACATGTCATTACTGTACCCTGGGGTGTAATTAGGTGAAATTTTAATTGCAGTTGTAATAAGTGTTTTCTGAATTTTATAACGGTTGGAATCATCTAATAAACATTATTAATGAATGCTCTGGTAATGTTTGCAAGAGATAAATTTGAATGTGTCGCCCCCGTTGGCTGACATCACTTCAATCAGTGCAACTTATTTGTAAATTTGTCGCATTTGTAATATGTTAGTGACATTTTATCAAAGCTTAACGTATATATTTCATGAAGTGAATTGCAGTGTTTGCAAAATATCATCAAACTCAAAATTATTTTTTTGTTCATATAGAATAAAATAGTACATTGAATGTTGATTAAATTATAGAAAACAAATTTTGAAATATTTTTGTTTTACTTCGTTTTTACTATATATATTTGTGTGCACTCTCACCAGTGGATTGAAGAACACACTCGAAACTCATAACCAAACATTCTTTGTTCTTCTGTTTGCAAAACATCGTTTGCGTGAAATATGGTGACATGTTCTATATGCATATCAATTGAAGGAACAGGAGTTATTATGTACTAAAACTAGCATGGCTTAATTACTTCATTAGCGAAACTCATGAAGAGGTATCCTAACAGGAAAAGCTATTAGTAGGGGAGAACGGGGGAATAGTAGCCTATCCCAAATAATTTGGCTTTTGCACGCCAGAAACCTGCGAATTGCGTTGAAGGTTTCATAGAGGGTACCCTTCGTCCACAGTGCGAGCGGTGTCGCAGACGCACTCCGTTTGCCTGACAGACGACACAGTGTGTTTTCGGCCGTCCGCCTGTAATTTAGCTGTTATTATCTTACGCCCGTGTGTTTGCTATCATGCTTATACAGGGATCTTAATAAATTGTAATTACTACATTATCCATGTAGTTAAACGAGATCAAGTTAAAATAGAAGTGCAAAATTATTTCATCCTACATTTTGTAATTTAGTAAAAAATGTTACTATTCGGGGTAATGAGAGCCATTAGGAATGGGTTATTGGAGCCTAGCTCTGATAACCCCATGCTTGTTTTCACTCCACGTTCGTTATTTTATCTTAATGCGATTGAACTAACTCATTATAATGCGCTTTATTTTGTTTCCAGTAAAAGCTTCGAAAAAGACCATGGATAAGGCAAATTGGAGTACACATGAACTAGATACAGCTGTGAAGTACATATTGTAAGATTCATATTGTATAGGGCTGCAAAATCTTCTGGAATTCCTTAATTTACTTTGAAGAAGTGATACAGGACTATAACTGAAGATGGATGATGTTTGAAAACATCCATGTCTAAATAGGAGAACCATGTTTTCTGAAGCTTAAGAAAAGGAGCTTGCGGATCGCGGACTTAACATTTAGCAAGATATTTACGGCCTTAGTTCTGTTCACTTGCGTATGAATGTGCAGTAGCTCTCAAGCCAACGAATCGTCTGTTTACGAACCTTTAAAAGCGGCCTGCAAAAAGGAATGTTATCTCTTTGTCAAAACGGGTGGTCCGCTGAAAAGAATTACCCCACACGAGATTGCTGAAATTTTTAATGAAGCATTTTCTTAGATCGCTTCCGTAGAAAACGGAAAACCTACTTTCAAAGGAAGAGGAATCTGACCTTTAAATGTTGCAAACATTTTAAAAAGGATGACTTTGCAGTTACGAGGGAAATGAAATGTCAACCATGTCTTTGAAAGTGTGTAAAAATGAGTCACATCTGGGCTGTGCAGATTGTGATGTCGAATTTTAATTTTATTTGTAAAATTTGGGATAGGAACAATAATTTATTTATAATTCACAAGACGTAAATGATGAATTTCTCTATCCATAGGAGTGGAAACAAGGGTATTAAGTTGCAATTTCATTAAGACTATTAAGTTATGTCCTTAGTATGGATTAAGATGGTACGTGTCCCATTACCCTTAGGGGGTCTCCCATTGTCCAAGTGATGGAGTAAAGAGAGCCAATTGAGTCAATCTATTTTTTTTTCTTTTCTTTTTTTATTTGTAACAGAAGTCTCCGTTTGATTTTTGTTTTCGATATTTTATGGATCAAACATAACGGATTATCAACAAGATTAACAAAAATCGTTTATGTGGCATTCTTATTTCACTTTTTCCTTAGTGGGCTCCCATTCCCCCGTTCTTTCCTATTGTTTTCCTCCATTTAATTTTTATCATACCAGTACTCGCATTTTTGCAGCATACGCAAGTAGAAATTATTCAGTGAACTGGAGTACCATAATTCAGATTGGTATAGAGAAAAAATTGGGTAACCAGTGTTTGTGAGAACAACGATTCTATTCGCATGATTACTTCCTCGCACATACTTCATAAGAAGAGGAAGTTATGTAATCGTGCGCCGGAAAACGAAAATGGAATGTACTACATATAACAGAATTAAACACTAAATTAAGTTCATTATGTTACGCATTCAGAATTCTTTCAAATTATGTCAGCATACATGCAGCTCGTTGAGTGTATTTTGCAAATGTACATTCCCGACTGAAATATGGCATAATATTCTGGAGAAGTTCATCCTTTAGTGCCCAGACATTTAGATCGCAAAAGTAAATTATCGGAATAATGAAAAAATGCCATCCACATGATCTCTGCAAACTTTTTTTCATTGAACTTGGAATCTTACCATTGCCATGCCTATGTATTTGTCAAAACTAACTTACTTAACGGTGGGAACATATTTTCATGTAATACTGATATTTATAATTACAACACGTCGTAGAAATTTTCATCAAGTGTCAGTATCAACAGCTCACTACAAGAAATCCACTTACAATATATTTACGTTACTTTATAACACTTTACCAGACGATATTAAAGAATTAAAATCGGTAAACAAATTTAAGCTAAAAGTAAAATATTTTCTGCTGCACAACTGTTTCTATACAATTAGAGACTGTACTGATCATCATAAATAAAAATAATGTTTATTTTAACAAAACAATGACATGGTATAATAAATTAGTTTTCATTTGCATTGTGTAATTTTAAAAAAGACTTAATATACTGTGACCGCTCCACCTTTTCACTATATTCACTAAAAAGCCTACAGCGGGTCACTCAAGTAACCTAGTAGTTTTACTTGACCTGTGACTTGTTATGACAATATCACACCAAAAATTAGGAATGGTTTTATATGTCCTAACTGCCCTACAGGAGTGAGTTCGTCTTTTAACCTGCTTTTTTGTAATAAAAGAAACATAGGCAAGTTAATATTTTAACTATGAACAGAGTTCTAGATATATTCTGTTAAATACTTGAATACAATATTATCTAGCATTTACACATTGCATTGAAAAATTCTATCACTTGCTCTACCTTTAGCAATTACGTGATTACCTAACAACTGCAGTTGCGTTTTAACACTTGCATAAACACTTTACATAAAATTATATTACCCTTCATTTCACAAAAACACAATAAAATACCTGTACACAAGACAATAATACACGGAAACACAAAATACTGAAAAAGAATCACATACCAAAATACCCTTCACATACACCTTCAAAGAAATTGTCACTTGAATAGTGAATGAAATATATACAAGACGTTATTTCACTTTGACTTAGATTATTGCTTTATACAATTTAACCAGGAAAAAATATTGTTATGCAATGAACGTACAATCAATAATAACTCTTTTACTAATTATTGGTTTTGAACAATTTTAAAACGATTAAACAATAAATCGACACACTAAAAGAACAAATATTATCGCTAATAGAAAAATGAAAGAAATAGGTTTTTACAATTCTTTACATGAATTAGCTATCTGGCTTCCTTTTACGACTGCAATATTGTAAAAGATTACGTTTAAATGATTTTAATATGATTACTCGACTATCTACGTCTGTGAGGTGAATTCTATCTCTGTAGAATAATTCTCGCTTCTTTAAACAGTTCTTTTTTTAGAATTTCTAGTGAAGTTTTCTGACTCACGACACGTCGTCTCGAAGAAATATTTCCACAGCTTGGAGCGGATCCTTTCAAGGTCGTGGCAACCCCTTGCTTCGGCGAACACGTCCTCTGGTGAATCGCTACCACAGTCCTTCGAATTTTATACAATATACATACATAATACTGCAATATCTCCGCGTGTTTTTTATGTGGTAAGCCAAGATGAAAGACAAAAAAAAGCTGGAAATAGAAAGAAACATTTCCTATAGCACATGCTTTCTACTTCAGTATACGTTCTTGAACGTTAAAATATATTCCTCGTTGATAGAAAAATAGTATATTTCTACGTAATGTGTTCACGTGAATTTATCAGAATATTCATGATTTAAAATTCTCAATTCTCTCATAAATGGTAGCGTTATTTTAACATGATGAGACGAATTACCTTTTTCAAGCTTCTTATCGTCGAAATACGGCGAATTCTTCTCTCCGTCCAATGCGAACTATTTCGGTGTGTCCAGATCGGCGGTCGGCAGGAAAAGAGAGAGCTTTTCGTAGCGGTGCTTTGCGCTAGTGCTGATATTTTCAAGGGTGACTTTTGATTGGTTGTCGTTCCATTCTACGCGAGTGCGTTAAGAAACTTTAATAAATTCTCGCAAGGGATACCATTTACTGCTGACGCGATCTCTTGCAATTCGGTACACTAAGCAAAAGGAAGCAATTGCAACTTGTCGTGTCTTGACGTTCTCGGATGCTTCTCAAAAATCAATGGAACCGTCATATGGGCGGTTACAATACCTGTAACAAGTAATGTACTTTAGCTTCTGGGTCAATGGCCCCCATTTCGATCGGGTTTTTGTCCAGTTTCCCTGATCCATTGAGCAAATGCTGAGATGACCCCTTGATTTGCTTCTGGACGTAAATGTAGCTTCACTATGCGCACGTTTTGTTGAGCTCTCTTTGCTTCTAGAGGTAGTAGGGCTTAGGGTGAGTTATTATTTTGTTAGCAATGCAGAAAAATCAAATGTGCACTTCGTTTACCATTACAAATAAGTTTTCTGTAACTCGGGATTGAAAATATCGAGTTTTTTGAAATGTTAATACCGCGGTTTTTAATTAATTTTTATTAGTTTTTTAAACTTTTTCATTTTTTAACTATTTATAGTTAAATTGTTGGGAAGGGATTCTGAAACTCAAGAAAGCACGCGCAGATGATTTTCTCCCTCATACGTCACATACAGTTTTTATCTGTTTTTTTTTTTACTAAATAAATATCTAAAAAGCCGAATTTTCAGCAGAAAACTCTCATTGCCTGGTTCTGGTTACGAAATAGTAAATAAACCCTCTTCCTATGTGTAGAAAATTAATTCGTAACACGTGGTGTAGCCAGAATTTAAGTTTTGTGGGTCTTTGATAAAATAGATTGACGGCGAAACGTCCGTCTGTCCGTCCGTCCGCCCACCCGTCCATCATTCTTTGATCAACGCTAGCGCCTAAACCGTTTAAATGATTTTCTTCGAAATTGAAATTCTCCCATCAATCTGAAAGAATTTCAGACTTTGGAAATTTCAAACGCACACCCTCGATTTTTGAGGGTACTTTACATGAAACCTCAAAATTATTATCATTTGTTTCTTTAAATGGCTCCAATTTTTTTGATTAAACTTGTTCTCGGATAACGAAAGGGGCGCTTAAGAAAATGGTGCAGGTTTCACATTCGTTAAAATCCCTGATTTTTCGAAAATTACACAAGTGCAATTTTTTGGACGTCTTTCTACAATTATAATAATGAAGATACAGATTTCTTTCCTTAATGAAATCCCTTCCTTAGAGACATCTTGAAATAAGGTCATGTACAAGTTTTCGAAAACTTGAGTAGTTTTCGCATAATTTTGCGCAAAATATAGGCAATTAAAAAAATTAAACATTTATTCTCTAAAACGGCACCAAATTTCTTTAAATTTCTCCTCGTAGGTATCAAGGAACGGTAAAAATATATGGTGCTAGTCCTATTTTCAGCGTTCTCTCCGCATTTCCGAAAATTGCAAAAAGCTAACATTTCAGAACTACAAAATTGAAGATAGAGAGTTTTCCGTTAGACAGACTCTTTTCTCAGTCAACTCGCGGTTACCGTGGTGACAACATCGCCCTAGATGCGTGTTCGCACCAGTCTGTGATACGAGTGCATAAAAGTGTAAAGTGTTATATTTATACGGAATATCTACTGAACAAACTACAACAATACATTCAAGTCGGCTGCATTTGCTGTTCCCATTCAAGCAGTTGGCTGTTCCAGTGTTGACAGCAACCATAGAATCTCCCAACATGAGGAACAAGTCTGAAGGTAAGTCATATGCAAGCGCAGCTGCAACTGACGTATTCCCCAACAAGGATCAAGCTATAGTAATAGAAAAAAGGCCTTACTATAAAAGACTATATAAATAAGCTAGCCATAATTTTAGACTACGAGTATAAGGTCTACAATTGAAGCATGTCATGGTGTCACTTGTAAAGTAAATCTCTTAGGAATATCAGGGATTTATAACAACAGCAGTAAGGAATTTGCTGACCATATTACTGATAATCATAAGAATATTAATATCCAAAACCACATTTTAACAGTCAGGTCCCTAATAAGTAAACAAAAAAGGATTATCATATTCAATGTCGTTATATCAAATCCTGTCATACCTAATTAATTAATTGAAGGAGAGCTAAACAAGAGAAACGTACAAAATTACTCCAAAATTTCTTTCATCAAAGCAGGAGTTACAGAACCTAGTTTCTCACACATTATGAGTTTTAGGAGACATGTATTATTAACCCAGAGGACTTTAACAAAGTACCAGATTCAATTATATTTCTTGACAATACAACATACAGGATTTACTTAACAAGTGACACCATGATATGCTTCAAATGTAGACAAGCTGGTCATATTGCTAATCAGTGCCCTACCAAGGCCCCCACCTTAAAGGCACACCCTGGTGACCAAGAATTAAATGAAAGTCAAGAACAAGAAGCAATGATAACAATCACAACACACGTATCACAACACACCCTGAACCATATTGAAGAACACAGTATGGCTAATAACAGTAACTAGTCAATTTTTAATAAAATAATTTTAACATACTAATCTTCCTCTCAATCTGAGGCTGATAACTGTATATCCAGAACTACTGATAATTACATCCCAAAACAGCCAATCAAAAAATAAAAACATTCTAAAAGTGAAAACGCAGTAACACGATATGACAATCAAATCAAATCTATTGATGAACTAATTGAACCTGTGCAGAAGGTTATTGATAAAAAACCTGTTCAATTTCCACTCAGTTGCATACAAATAAAAAAATTTCCTTGAAAACTCCTTTGGAACTAACTACCCTAATCAAATGTCTAAAGGCTATCCGTAAGGCACTCAGTCTATAATCCAGATGATGGCCGAGACATACCCTCTCCAAACAGAAAGATCCATTGTAATGCAGATTCACAAGAATTATAAACAAATTAAAAAATAGTAACCCATCTAATGAAGACTCAGGAAATGATACTTCCACTTCTGTTTAATTTAAATAAATAGAAAATATATTTGATGAATATTCTACAATGGAATACGAAAGCTTTTCACCCAAAATATGAAAGGATACAGATTTTGTGTGAGAAATACAAACCTGAAATATAGTCGACTCCGGTTATAGTGAACTCTGTTATAGTGACCTTAAGTCAATGGTCCGTTTCACTTACATTACAAAAAAGCATAAGAGCATTTGGTTATAGTGAACCTGAATGAGGTGCGTCAAGCTGGAACAGCCAAGTCAGCACACAGACACGAAACATGTCAAATCATTTATTGCTAATTAATTGCCAATTAATTGCCACATTTTTGAATTAATTGCCACGTATTTTCATGGAGAAAACGGGTGTGTGCTAGCTTGACGTCAAGCCAGCACACACATCAGTTAAATTCGAGCCAGAGCTCAACGGAAACCATCTAATCATTTATTGATAATTAATTGCCAATTAATTGCCACAATTTGGTATTAATTCGCACGTATTTACAGTCTAAGATAATCGAAGTCACTGTCAGCAGGAATTGACGCAACCCGCAACATAAAACTTAACGTCAAGCCAGCACACACATCAGTTAAATTCGAGCCAGATCTCAACGGAAACCATCTAATCATTTATTGCTAATTAATTGCCAATTAATTGCCACAATTTGGAATTTATTCGCACATATCTTCAGTCAAAAATAATCAAAGTCAATGGCAGCAGGCGTGACGCAACTCGCAACATAATACAAAAATTAGAATATAGAGAAAACAAACGAGCACAATCACATAAAATTAAGGAGATAGTTTAAAGACATATCGAACTACCACCATCGAACTAACTCCATATTTGTATGAGATTTGATATTGAGGCAATTGCAATTCAAATACAAGTAGCCTGGCCTATAAATGCAATTGGTATGCTTTGGATGAGCCTCACGAAGTGACTACTTCCCTATTTTTACGATCAGTGAGCATGTATTTCGAATCCGCTGCAGGAGAACATCAAGTAGAACTACTCGAAAGCCAACTGGGCTGACTACCAGGAACAAATTAAAATGAAAATATCTTAAATGGATATGTTTCGACTACACTATATTGATATCATAATCAAATTGTTTATTGATGCTATAACAACAGGAGCTAATGACTGTCTAGAAATTATTAAACCCACAAAAAGAACAAACATGTTACCATGTTGGAACGAAAAATGTAAAAATGCTCTTAAACAGTCCAACATGCGTTCAACCGGTACAAGAAACATGCAACAAATGGAAATAAAATAGAATATAAAAAATTGAGAACAGCTACAAGGAGAATAATTAAATATAGCAAAGCCAACTCCTGAATAAGTTATGTATTCCCAAAATTGTGTTAATAATATCAAAGACTCTTAGAAAAAAATAACTTCATACAAGGTAATAAAAGATATAATCAAATTCATTTTTTTCTGACAGCAAATGCCCAAGTTATTAATAACCCAGTTGATATCGCAAATAAACCCTCCAACAAATTTACTAATAATTCAAGTTTTCAAAATTACCCTCAAGCCTTTCAAATTTACAAAAAGGAACAAGAAAGAGAACAGCCTATGGTGAATGCAGAAGGTTGTTACATTCAAGAGCACCTGAAATTACCTATTTCATTGAAAGAACTTGTCACAACACTAGAAGTCTCCAAAAATTCTTCTTCCAGACCTAACAATATTATCTATATCTTGCTTAAAATCTACCTAATGAAGGGAAAAATATCATACTAAAAATATTCAACTGTTTATGGGTGGAAAAGACTTTCCCAAAATTGTGGAATGCTGCTTTTGTTACCCCCATTCCTAAGCACTGAAAAGACTCAACAATAAGCTGTTATTACAGGCCCATGTCATTGACTTGCAACATGTGCAATATTTTGGAAAAAAATTATTAACTGTCGGCTCAGATGGCATATCGATTACAAGAACATAATATTCAATAATAAATTTAGTTTTCGACCAGGACACTCAATGATCTCCCACCTGGTAAGCATAGATACCTATATTCACGAAGCGTTTTAAACAAACAACGTGTGTTAGCTATTAATCTGGACATCGAAAAGAAATATAACATGGTGTGAATGCATCGAGTCCTAGAGACATTGAGTTAAATTGGGGTCAGAGACAACATGTTTCAGTTTATCAAACATTTTACGGAAGATCGGGTCATGCAAGTGAGAGCAAATGGAACATTGTCTGAGAAGAAACGTATAGAGAACGGTGTACCTCAAGGGTTTATCCTAAGTGTCACACTTTTCCTACTAGCAATAAATGACGCGGATGAAAAAATCAAACTACCCACTATCATTAGGAAATACGCCGATGATATTACTATGCTTTATAAAGGAAGATATATTAACTTAAGTCAAGAGGCTATGCAAACCGCATTAAATCATATTTATGAATGGTCACTCCAATCAGGCTTTATATTTTTAGCTCAGAAAACGGAGTGTATAATATTCTCGAAAAAGAAAATTATTAACTCACCTACGATTAAAATTGGCCATCAGAACCTGAGATTTGCCACCAGTACCAAAATATTAGGAATACACTTTGACACTAAACTGGCCTGGAAGATGCACTTATTGAGCACTATTAATAGATGTAAAAGGAGAATCAACATACTTAAATGCCTAGCTCACTACCGGGGAGCAGATAGATAATTGCTATTGTTAACATACAAAGCTCTTGTAAGATCCAAAGTAGACTATGGATCAATAATATACAGATCTGTTGGTGAAAATTATCTTAAAAAACTGGATACAGTCCACAATCAAGGTCTCAGAATATGCACCGAATGTTTTCATACCCGTCCCATTGGAAGCATACTAATTGAAGCAAATGAATACACATTATATCATCGCAGAGAGAAACTAATAATCAAATATGTTCTCAAAGCAGCCACATCCATCAATCCAATCATTGTACAGGACATCCTAAAAAGCAAGAGTACATACAGCATTCGCGTTTTATACCATTGTATGTAAAAACTAGAAAAGTACTTAGAAAACGTAATTTTGATCGTTGAAAAGTAGAAAATAAGAGAAATTACATATTTCAATAGACTTATCCTAAGGCGTCATCAAGGAAACGGAACATTTCAGGTAAACTCTGGACCGTCCAACAATTACGACACGTTTTATCCATTTTGTGCCAAAGCAAATTAAAAATACATAAGGAACGGAAGCAACAGTGGTAACGGAAGAAGTATTAGTTAAACACCAACTTAACCACTATGCCAGCCATCTTACTGCCAAATTATGCGCCATCTGGCCCGCCATCAAACTTATCACAAATGTTAACCATTCAAAATTTAGTTGTACTCAAACTCTCGCACTGCAATAAATAGCATCAACAATAACGAAACATTTAGTGAGATGATCATTACAATTCAAGAACTGTATCATGACATTACAAGGAACAAATGAGAGCACGAACAGGTCACTGCAAGCTGAGCCATCTATACTTCATTGATGGAACTAATCCTTCATCATGTGACCGTTGCAATGCGTCTTGCACGCTGTCCCACATAGTCAATCATTGCCCTATTTTCCAACACCACAGACAGGCACCTTCACGGCACAAGAATGTGATGTATTCTTGAATGTGAGAAGTATCAAGGAAGAATTATACAATTCTATAAGGAGAGTGGAATATTCAACCAAATCTGAATTTTATTGGCAATTTAGAATACAATGAAGAATCTAGAAGAAACAATGTGAAAAATAATGCAAGAAAAATGATACTTCACCTGAACAACACTTGAAGTGTGGCATGTTCCATACTTGTTCTCTTTCTTTGTGCATATTATCATCCTGTAGGCAATCTGTATTTCTATATATTTTACTGAATCTGCAAAACTGATACAAATGGTACCCCACCTGAACACCAGTTCAAAGAAGTGTAATCTGTTCCACTTCTACATCTCTTTGTTTGTAATAGGATATATCTTGCGTACTGCGTTTCGTTTGTAATAGGATATATTTTACGTACGGCCTTTCACAGAGTTCTTGTTGATGTATATGAAACTACTATTTTATCAGGTGTTTAAATTTTGTTTTGTTCATTCTTCTTCAGAGATTTCATTGTATAGCAATTCGTGTATTATTGTTACTACTCTTTTCTTTTTTGGATATTATCATCTTGTAACCAACCTGTATTACTCTATCTTGCACTGAATCTGTAAACCTTCCGTTAATCATGTGTGTCACTGTTGTAATGTATATTTTCTCAGACGGCAATGACCTCGCTGTCAATGCGACGTTAAATAAATAAGTTAAAAAAAAAATTTTCCAAAAACTTGGCTCTTTAAAACAGCTCATGTACATTTATTTTAAAAAACGAGTGGTTTTCGCCCAATTTTGACTTGAAATTAATGTAATTTGTAAAACAAACTTTTTTTTAAAAACGATCCATTTTATTCTTCATTTTTTATCCACAGATAGAAGAAGCGAAGCTTAAAAGAATGGCTCGGTTCTCATTTTGGTTGAACTCTCTGAATTTTCGAAAATTGCAATGTTAGAAATAATTCGAGAAGTATGTACTGTTGTGGAACTAGTTCTCAAGGTTGTACAGCAACGATTTTATTGAAGACTGTGCGCTCCCACTTACCTCCCCGGCTGCGACGATGCATCCACCCGCACGCGATCCCGCATCCCTGGATGCAAGGTTCGTCTCCGGGGATAGTTGTTTTTCATCTCAGAAACACCTAACTTTTCTTTGAATATTCATTATGAATATTAAGTCTTGTCAACTAAAAATAAAAACAAAACAATTCGAAATTCAGTGCAAGTACTGAATTGTAAACTATCCGGCTGCCTCTCGTCTTTCGAAGCGGTATGCAATTTATTTTGATTAAGCGTTTTAGTATGACTGTTTTGTCAAATATTGCAGTGCTATTAATTTCGGACCATAATATAAAATAATTAGTCGTGTCGGCCGGCGAGATCTTCTGATATATTGTGCTGTGAATTTAATTTGTGTATTTTGATGAAGGCCTGAGTGTATAACAACCACACACAATAACTGAGTTTCGAAATATTTTTTAGAGAAATTCGTAATGTATTTAAGAAGATATGAGTGGCAGAAAGTCAGAACACGTTTTGATGGAGCTAGAAGAGCGTAGAAGTAGGCATTTTCAACATCTCTTGTGTCGTAAGTTACATCCCGCAGTGGACCAGCGTGGACCGCTAGGAGCTAGTTCTTGGGAGAAGTGACCCATTCTTAAGAAACCAACGGGTCGCGACCGCACAGTTCATGAGTAGACAATATGCGTACAAAATACTGTTTTTTGAATAAAGTAGCAAAATATCCATTTTTATATCGGTCGCACCGAACTCCATCTGAAACAAATAAAAAAAATATTACTTCGATACTTATTTACTAGGAATTTATGTACTTGTGAGTCATGCATTTATTTAAACAAATATTACTTGATTTCTCCCAAAAAGTTCATACAAAGTGTGCTCGATTATTATTTGTGGAAATTGTTCTTTTGCTATCAATATTATATTTTTTCTGAAGTGTTTACATAATAAAGTTTATGCATATTGAAACTACTTACTCTGAAATTTAGTTACAAAGCTTTGCAGAAGTTCTTTGTCCTCTTGACAATCTCCTTCGACGCCGTCGACGTTTAGAAATTTGGAGGACGGTGGAACTCCCTTGGCGGAGCCTCTAGGAGTGCCACCTTCGCCTTCGCCTGCGCTCTTCCCTCGTCCCTGCCGCCTCCACCTCCGCCTCCGCCTCAGCCCCCGCCCCCGCTTCAAGGGCCGCAAAGAGAAATGGAGGGAATTATTGTAGAGGCTGTAAATTTGCACACTGCATGAATTTCACGTTAGTTTCGAGGGTTGTTTGCTCATTAGGGTGCATGCTCGCGCGCGCCTGGGCGGGGTGACGACGCGCCCGCCGTTGGCTATGCAATGGAGGCAGCAGCGACAACACCGGTGCTGCCTGGGGACGTCTCCCTCTCTCCTCCCGACTACCTTCCGATGTTGCCGTGCCTCTGATGCTACCCGCTCGCTGCCAGGGATTCAGGTTTTGCTTTGTATTAGCTGTAGAGTGAATTATTTTTAAAGATGTCCCGTAAATTGAGAATTTGAACGTTATGTAAGTTATTTTTATCATAATGATATATAGGGATAATCAACCATTACATTAAATTAAACATTTAATGTTGTGGTTGATTATCCCTATATATCAT
Organism: Teleogryllus occipitalis; assembly: GCA_011170035.1. NCBI lineage: Eukaryota > Metazoa > Arthropoda > Insecta > Orthoptera > Gryllidae > Teleogryllus > Teleogryllus occipitalis. The sequence goes on along the minus strand of BLKR01000844.1, from coordinate 25,611 downwards.
TATGGATGACCACAAGATTTCTGCTACCACCACGGAATTTATTTTTGTCATGTTTTATTTACACGCCCCTATTTATTTAATGGGTTTGATAGATGGTTTTAATAATAGCTAAATAACAATTATTGCTATTATTATTATAACAGTTAATTCTATTTCCATTTATTTTATTTTCTCTCTCAATGTCACCAACCCTATACTTTCTCTTTACACTTCCTTATAGGTTTTCTCGTTTTCACAGCAGGAAATTGGTCTTTGTAAACCATATCCTATCGACCCTCTCTCCTGTGCTCTAACCACCGATATTTTAATCAATTCCATTATCCTTACCTCTCTTATTCTGTTTAAACGCGTCTTCGCAATCCTGCGGCAAGTCGCTCGTTTCAGAGAAAGGCGACCTCGCTTGTGAGGCAACCCCTCGCGTACCCCCCAATCTCGAGTTCGAAAGATCGGGAGGTGGAGTACTGAATAATTACTATCGATCCCTAGATAGCTGCTTAATATTATTTATGATTAGAAAGAGGATTTTAATGTCGTAAAAAATCTTAAAATATGCTTAAAAATATGATTTTGTGACATAAATATTGTGAAATATGCACTTTAATTTGCAATTAAAATTAACATCATTTCATTCCCTGCATAGACCTTTCTTGATAAAATTTCAGAAGAAGCTTGCTTGGAACGAAAAGTTATATTTGTGTGCAAATATAGTACAATCTACCTAACTTTTTGGAGATATAATTGAAGTAAATATTTACTTTAGTGAAGTATTTTGAATACCTTCTTGCACTTCTTCTGTCTGGTTTAAAAAATATATCAAGTAATATTCGAGATTTGCAAAAATATTTCATTATCTATAGCAAATAAAAAATCGCAAACGCAAATGTATTTTCATCTCACAATTTCACTTTATTTTTATTGTTAGTTCTTTCTAATCAATAAACGCTCACTAATAAATACATTCCCTGAAAAGATGAAACATTATAGAGATGACTGTATTTTAACGAAATACGCACAATATGCACCTATCATTACACGAATATGAACCAACAGGAAAAATCGGACAAATATGCATTAATATTAAATAGCATTCAAATCTAATCAAATATCAATAAATTTTACTGAACTATGCCGTGAAGCAACAGACAAAAATATGCAAAATCATAGAAATTATTACTCTGTCTTTCTCTTGTACAGTCTTATTTAACTAGTAGGTAATAGTTATTTACGATATAAGGGTCGAAAGATCTGATTACAATAGAATGGAAATTGCCAAACGAGGTCGTTATGCCGAGTTTTGTAACCAATTGAATGTTGTAATCAGATGTTACGATACAAATATCTTACAAGGTTTTATCCACTTTGTAAACATTTGTTAGATTTAATGCGAAATTTCGACCATGCCTTCAATTAATATTCACATTTTTCTCCTGTAAGTGACGACACTGTTCTTATCAAGGAGAACAATTGAAAAACACTTGGTGTACATTTTTCGATATGAGTGCATGTCTTTTTGATTCGGAAATAGAAATAGCGTCAAATTCTGCTACAAAAATATTGTTATCCAACAAATCAAGAAAGAAATAGGAGCGTGAGTATTTAATTTTTAAAGATTGGTGTGAAAAGAAACCTCGATTCCATATTGGAAAAAGTTTTCGTTGCTTACTTTTCTGGCAAGTCTTACTTTTCTGGCAAGAGAAACCAACTAGACTTTGGACACACTACTCCTATGTTAAAGAGTATAATATCACCTAATGACGATATTGATATCAGTAAGTTTACTCGGTTTTTAGCGTTTTTAAAGACATAAAGAGGATACAAGACAAAGAAGTCGAAAATATTTTCAAAAGAAAAATGGCAAAGCACGGTAAAGCACTTCATTATGACTGATTGTAGTGGCATGTTTGTCTTTGCCTTACCGAAGTGGATAAATGATATTTAAATCATAAGTTGAGGACGGAAATGGTAAAGTAAAACTCATGACCGCATGTCATTGCCTCTTGTGACGCAGAGGATGTGCAGCATGGCAAAGTATTGTTCATCTTACGTTAAAAAATATTTCCCTTGAATTGAAATTAATTCATTAATTAATTACTTGTATGGTTTACCTAGTTCAATGCTGTATGTTCGGACCAGAAACATAACGCGTAACAGTATTGTTAATACCCTTTCGGGCCTTTCTGATTATTTATGCCCGAGGGCCTTTTGAATACTTCATGGACCTTTCTAATACCAACACAACATATCATTTTTATGAATTTGATTTATTCATGTTAAGGTATAAGCAAATTCAATAAATAAATGACATAGTGCTCAAATGAGTAAAATAGTTCGTTATGTACTTTATTTGCTTAATTCATTCGGAACTTGCAATTTTGGAATGTTCTCGTAAATTTTTAATCATCAGTCACTCTAATTTATATATATATATATATATATATATATATATATATATATATATATATATATATACATACAGGTGTCACGTAACTGTAGCACCTCCTGTAACTTTTAAACTGTTCAAGGTATTGCAATGTAGTTTTCGAGAAAGTGCATGAGGAAATGGGGCTAATTGATACCTGTATTTGTTTATATTTTACCACTTGTATTTTGCGAGATATTTGAGGTAACTTTGTTTTTTCAAATGGAACAATACATATATTTTCAATCTATCATGACGAGCGTAAAAAGAGGAATTCAATGATATACATATTGTCATATGTTAGATTAGCATTTTTTTGAGTAATTGTGATTTTTTTATCTCATGTTTAAGGGATATTTTGAATGCAACTGCCCGCCACGCAAGGCGACGCAGCGCTCCACCAACAAAGGCGAGCTCGGGGAAGGAAAGCTGATTTTAGTATTTCATAATACCAAACATATTCCAAACATTCACAAAACTGTTTTGTGTTTTTTCCTGATCTCTGCTTTCCATCCTTCCGCATTTTCAATTTTTTTTTAAGGATTTAAAATACGGATTTGTAATAAGTAGTATGAATTGAAATAAGATTATTATTTCAACTTCATTTAAAGGGGTGTCATTCCACAAGATATTAATGGAAACTTGGAAACTGAACACTGAGTATAAATTATTGAGATTGTATAAAGGAAATTGCATACTTTCAGCAAATAGTTTTTTTGTTAATGAGAATATAATAACACCTTATGAAAAGAAGAAAAGCAGGAAGATAATGATAATAACTATTCCTATGTTTCTATCGCTAAATTATTATTATATGCTTATTAACGTTAAAATTGTTTGCTCAAAATGTGCAATATTTTTTGTACGGTCTTCATTATTTATCCTTATTGTGTTTTGTTTCAAGATCCCATTAACATCCTGCGATATAAAACCCCTTTAATGAAGTTGAAGTAATAAACAATTTTATTACAATACTTACTTTTGACAAACCTATATTTTCAATCATTCAATTCCATCAATCAACGAAAGACACAAAATCAGAAAACGAGGAGGGATGAAAATCAGAGTCCAGGAAAAAATTGCAACAATTTTGTGAATAATTGGAATATGTTTTACCAAAAATATTCCAATTATTCACAGAACTGTTGCAATTTTATGAAATACTATGGTATTATGAAATACTAAAATCAGCTTTCCTTCCCAGAGCGCGCCTTTGCTGGTAGAGCACTGCCTGGCCTTGCGTGGCGGGCAGTTGCATTCAAAATATCCCTTAAACATGAGACAAAAAAATCACAATTACTCAAAAAAAATGCTTATCTAATATATGACAATATGTATATCATTTAATTCCTCTTTTTACGCTCGTCATGATAGACTGAAAATACATGTATTGTTCCATTTGAAAAAACAAAGTTACCTCAAATATCTCGTAAAATAGAAGTTATAAAACATAAATAAATACACTTATCAATTAGCCCCATTCCCTCATGCACTTTCGTAAAAACTGCATTGCAATAACTTCAACTTCAGTTACGTGACTCACCCTGAGTGTGTATTTTATATATATATATATATATATATATATATATATATATATATATATATATATATGCTTCTTGAGTACTTGTAGTAGTAACAAGATGTATAAAGCGCTTCGGCTAACATACTCGAAATTTTATATTTTGATGTTCCGAAATATTCTAAATAACTTTTGGCGATAGAGGCAAATAACCTTAATATACCGTTTCATCAACGCAATTCACACGCTTAATTTCCATGTAACTGTCAAATACATCGTAATCATTTTCATATATTTCTCGATATTTTACTGGAAACCACTGTCTGTAGCTTTGTTAAGCATTTGCAAAAATTTCAGTAGGAACTTTACAATATTCTTTCATTTTGTATGAACAAATCTGTCCAACAACAAATACGCAATAGTAATTAGGTCCACCATCTGTTTTTTTATGTGACGTCATATTGAAAAATGACTATTACAATGCGTCTTTTCACTTTAAACGCAAGAAAAGTTATAAAATGCTTAGAATTATTGTTTGGATTCAGCAACAAACGAGTTAACCATACAGTTTTGTAAGTACCACGGGCGTTACTAGATGTGTTTGCCTCTCTAGTAACTTCCAATCCCCGGGTCAGAGGCCCTCGATTTTGGAAGTCATCCTCGGGGCAAAAACCTCTACTTAACGGCTAAATAACCCAACGCCTAAAATTCATAAATAACTATTCTATCAATTGTTTAATTTTTCCAATTCTAAAATGTCTATTTATTTGCAAATATTTGTGATAATTTTTAAAATGCATTACTGAAGTATGCGTAATGTTTGAACTTGGCATTTCAGTTTGTCAAATCGGTAAGAAATGTTGAGGGGAAAAACAATAAGAAAATAAGAGATCGAAAATACCACAATATCCTCGAATCTTTGCAAACTGCATCAGAAAGTTATTCCTCGGATTCTATAATTTGACTATTAGGTGCGGTAGGTCCTAACGAAATTACAGAGTAGGATTCACACGGACGTTCCATTATTATATTACACACTCCACATACCAGGAAACGCTTCTCTAATTTTCGGCTTCTCCAGACCTATTAGGGCCTTCATTAAATCTGGGGGACGTTTCGCCCACTCCACGAATAGATTGTCCGAACTTCATTTGGATACAGTGCGCCCGACTACGCGCCCAGACCGGGTGTTCGCAATTCCACGGTCTTTTACTGCCTGGTCGTCAGTTCTTAGTCGGTGCCTTAGACCTCCAACTCTCGGCTACCCTTTTGAGTGAAATTGTCTTTGAACCGCCTCATCTTTGTCTCAGCGATACCTAACGTAGACCTCTGCAACTAGCTCCGAGTTCAATAAGGTCAGTTTATCTCCTTGTCGGTGACTCAGTACTAAGTGTTCAGACTATTTGAAGAGCCGACAACATACCTTGTAATATTTTATTATATAAAGTTTAAACACTAACTTCGCATATGAAATAGACAACGATAACAGAAATAAAACTAGAGGTGCTACAGAATGGCACAGACTTTCTCCTAACAAATTTTTCTAATTTCCTTCGTGTGGTCTGGCTTTACGGTCTTGCCCCATCCTCTTGCCAGCTGCTATCTATCATCGCCCAAAGTCCTTTTTTTGACATTTTCTCGATTTTCCGGTTTCCTACCAATAAAGTCGAAATCAAATTACTTCAAGACTATTAAAGAAGGGAAAAACCTCGTCCTAAATAGAAATTTTCATTGAAAAATTTGAAGCCGTTTTTAAGAAAATGGCTATTAAGCATTACTGTAAAAGCGAAATTTGTAGCTCTTTTTCACAGAAATGTATTGAGTTTTCGAAAAAACATCATTTAAAGTCTCAATACACTAAAATGAAATTTACGTCATAATAAACAATAAAATGAGCACTATTCATTGAAAAAGTTTGAAGAAAAAATGTTGAGCTATTTTTGAGAAAATGGCGTTTGAACGTTTCTGAAAATACAAAATTTTGAGTTTTTTTAAACAAAAGAATAAGGCAATATGGCGCTTATGTCATCGTATAGGGCACATTTTGCCCAGCTCCTACCAAAAATTGAGAAACAAAAATTGGAGTCGTTTTTGAGAAAATTATTTATTTAATATTTTTAAAATTGCAAATATTGAGCGCACTTTTGCAAGAAAATACTAAAATTTTCAAAAAGATCTACATGACTTTTATGAAAGAACTATTAATGGACAACAAATTTCATTTCAACAAAAAATCACTGTCTTTAATTTTATAGTTGTAGAACGACGCCGAAAAAATTCAATCAGTTGCAATTTTCGAAAATTCAGTTTTAGCCGTGTAAATCGGACCTATGCCACCTTTATAATTGCATTTTACTTGCAAGAAATTGAAAGAAAAAAATGGGGTCGTTTTTGAGAAAATTTTGAAAATGTTCTGGGGGTACCCCAGGGGAAAAGTACCCCGAAATTTTAAAGAATGTTTTTTCAGAATTTCAAAGTTTTAACTACGACCAGATGGACAGGGGTTTCTTCAATTTTGAAAAAATTCTACCCCCGGTTCCGTGGTAATCTCAAAATCGATTTTCCGCAGTATTACACAACTTTCTCTGTACTATGTTACTCTGTTGTATATACTCCGTATATACGCATGTATACGAGAAAGTAACTAGTGGTGCTACTGAATGCCACACACTTTCTCGGAAAGTTTTCTAATTTCTGTTTACTGTTTACTGACTTTTGAACGATATTTCGAGATAAAACTTTGCACATTGCACTATCTATTGATGACTTAGTGCAAAAGACAGTGATAATACGAACTTACTTGCTTTTAGATGCTAAATTGACCTTAGGGATAAATTAAAACCCTTTATCAACGCGCGTACGTGGATCATCTTTTGAATGTTATAGGAGATTATTACGGAGTTATCATGCCATTTCATTTGCCAGCTTCGTCTGATTAAGTCATTTATTTATATACCCGAAATCAACTGCAAGTTTCAGTAACGGCTGATAACAAAATTGCCTCAATAATATTGTTTCATTTATTAAATGATCAGCGACGAAGATGAAAATCACTTCATAGATATCGCTCTCAAACAATTAATGGATAAGCTGAAGGTTTGGGATCAGCCCAAGATAAGATACAGTTCGCGTTCAGCCTTCGGTCCGTTTTGGAGAGATTTGAGGAGGCCCGGTGGTCCTCTCAGTTTCCGCTTTCCAAGGACCCACCGGCATCTCTGTCTCCGGAGTCGGACTCTGTGGCTCGGCGCCAGACCTCTTCGACACAAGCGCCCCCTGAACAACGGATAAGAATCTTTTCGCGTAAAATTAATTTCGGAGTTTGTCCATTGTCCACAAAGAAAATTTATGGCCGCCCCGAACTTGAGAACAATGTCCCGACGCGAAGTATCCCCAAGCGTCCGTACCCTCAAAGCGATTACGCGACCTTTGTGCCAGGCAAAGTTGCTGCGCGCGGGTGAAGTGTGGGGAGCGCGGAAAGCGCGGAGCCTCTCGACGCTCGGGAGGAGCCCTCGCGGTGTCATCATCGACGGCGAGCGGGAACGAGGGGAATTGAAAGTTATCAAACATCAATAAGAATCCCATCCTATCAACTGACATGGTCAAAGAAATTTTGAGAACCTGCGATTTCATTTCATTTTCCATTTATTAGAATAACAAGATACGTAGATCAGTACTACAGTAATTTTACACATGTAATTTTTTGGCGACTTAAATTAACCTAATAAACTAACTTAATTATAAATATAACTACTGAAGGGTAAGAAAGCTCAAAAACGCGCCTTACTTATCCTCCAGCCCGGACTGGATGTTCAAAAGTACTTGAATCGGAAACCCGTTTTAAATTCTTGTCCAGGAATCTGGGATTTGAACATTATTAAATTCGGTTAGGTGTTCAATTTGATTGTTGCACGAGTAGAATTTGCTGGAGATCATGGTAATGAATGATATTATGTGTGGGATGTTTAACTGTTTGTGGAACTGTAAATTTGAAACGAACTAAGGGATCTTTCCAATTGTTCTGAAGTATTTATTTTGAATGATTTGGATTTTGTTTAAGTTCGTGAAGAATTTAGCAAGAGTGAGCCTGCAAAACGCCTATGATTCGCCTGTTAATCAAGGGCAAATGTCACAGGTGTAGAATCGTTATTTGATATTTTCCATCACATGCTCATTGGCTGAAAGCGATCATCCCTCCCTCAGTACAAGTTCGTCACAGTTTGGCACACAACCTGAAAACGTGTTTCTTCCGAACCCAATGTAATATTTACATCTTCTCGTATACAGACAGCTTTTTCACTCCGAATTACTTATTTTCTCTTCCGCAACAGGTACAACTTCCTACATACATTTTCCACCGATGAGATTCAACTATCGTCTACAGCAATTCTATTCCCATGACCAAGTATGCGGTAATGGCATTTCCCTACCAAATTCGAAGCAATTCTCACAATACTCTTAGGTAGAGATATGGGAAATTATTTTGTCATATTATTATGAGAAACACACTGATATCGTCGTGATATTATCGTATTCTTCTCTAAAAACGTCCTCTATATCACCTAAAACATCTCTCAGTGATAACATAATTCATTTATTTTTGTGATCTTGCATTGTATAAATGAGATTACGAAGATTTCAAGTTTCAATTTTATATATAACTTCCGTTCTGACAGAAAGAAATTGTCACTGCAGCTGCAATTTCAGAGCAGTGTTGTCATCCGTATGCAGCATGTCTACAAGTCAGCCGCTCTGGCACCCCGCCATCGAAACGCTTGGGAAGCGCGGGATATTATTTATAGCATCACAGAGAAAATTAAATGTAAACGTTAACAACTTTTACGTAATGACACAACGCTTTTTATCGCTCTCATCCAGCTTTGCGGCGAGAGAAAATATTTGCTCGAAAGTTTTCCGTATATGGGGTGGTGAGACGGAGAGGGTGCGTGGGGGAGGGGAGGGGGCAGTGCGGCACTTCGCAGTCAGAGGCTCGCGCGTCGCGTCCACCCGCGTTGTATCCCTCAGGGATTTATGGCCCACTCCGCGTTCTCGCCCTCCTCCTCCCCTTCCCCTCCTCCTCACCCTCCCCATCCAACTTCCAGAGCCATCACTGGGGCCACGAAGTGAAAGTCGGGAGGTCCGGGGATTCATGGGGCTGGAGACGGTAAACAAATACTGAGCAGTATTACAAATCGGAATTGGAGTTGTACATGAGTAAGGAATTTATTATTGAAAATTATCTTCATTGAAATGGGTCTAAATTAAAGTGATTTTTTTGTCTAATTATGCATTACACTTTATGGAGATGAACTAATTTGACGTTGGATTTTCGTTAAGTAATTAACATTCCGGAAAGGAGAAAAACCATGACTTGTAATTCACAAATGAGGTCATTGACAGAGTGTATTGTGTAAACAAAATACATTGAATTCCAAAATTCAGGTACACGAAAAGACATCACATGATAATCTTATTCAATTATATTACATCATTACTTTAGGCATACTCGGCTGTCAGAACAGAATTGAGGGAAACGCGCCAAGCGTATCAGTTCTTCGAACTTCGGACAGTGCTAACAATCTCAGTCTCGTTAAGTCCATCGCCTTGGGTTCTGTCAAACCCACGCAAACCGCAGACCCTTGTCTTCGATCTAACTGTCCTCCCCACGTCCCGGGCAGCGCTGTGGAGGCGACTGCTCTTACTCTGCCTCGCGTTTCTCTCCTCCCAGCGCCACGGCTCCGACCTGCCTCTTGAGTCCTCATTCCTCCGCGGTCTTCGCTTTGGATCCCCATCTCCCACCGCCTTTCCCCATTCCATCGCCACTCCATCTCCGCCCACCATCCCTGCCCTCATGTCTGTCCGCCACCTGCTCACCGTCGACCGGAAGAGATGGTTCAGGGTATCAACTAATGTCACTGTAGTGCTTCTGACCGGGAAGTCCTAGGGCCGAATACCGACGGTGGCAGAATTTTCAACACTAGATTGTCAGCTAGGTCGGATTCAGTCGCTGTCCGGAGGAGAATTCTAGCGTCAGGCTGCTCTGATCAGTAGTTTTCCGTGGTTTCTTCGATCAACACTGGGCGAATGCCGGAGTAATATCCTAACAAACGGGCCACGGACCGCACACGATTTTTCCTTCCTCTTCCTTGTTCTCCCCTCACCCTTTAAACAGACACACTAACATGCACTACGCTACCACATACGCCGGGAGACCGATCGAGAACTTAGAGCTTGTCCCGGCTGGGGCGGCGCCTCGCTGCTGGGAGAAACATGGTTGGGGGAAAACTCCGCTAGCCGACGGTAAGTCGGCGTCGAATCTCGCCATCCAGCGGAGGAAGATCACCGCCACCTCCCAAGGAAAACATGCACTAATCTTACCGGACTAATGACCTAAGCTGTTGACGCGCCCGGAATCACTAACAACCAACTAACCAACCAACCAATCCTCACCGTTGACGCCGCCGCCCCAACTCCCGTCCTTACCTCTGCCACTGCCACCGCCGCCGCGTCCGCCTTCCTGCTTCTCTGCTGCAGCCTCCGTTGCCACCTCCATTACCACGTCCTCGTCTACCCTCTCCTGCTCCGGCCCCATCCCTGCTCCCCTTCATCCTTCCTCCCCAGCGCCCTTGCCCTCGCGGTGCTCCTTCTGTCTGTCCGCTTCAACTCTGGCGGCGACGCCTGGCTGATTAGCCCCGCAGCCACTTTGCCGGTGGCTAATGGGGCGTCGAGAGCAAACGCGGCGCCGAGGCCGAGGGCCGACGGCGCAGCCTGCGCCTCCCGCCTTGAATATACAAGCAGCGCGAGGCTGCGTCGGAGCGACCGGTCACTTGGCACAAGGGAACTCCCGTCCTCTGGACGCGCTCGCGAGGAACGCAAGTAAGGGCAGCACTACAACAAGGAGTGGGTTCAGATGACATTGTTAGAGGGCGGCGGGTAGAGGAACCGTGGGGGCGAAAGGTTGAACGAACGATAGAAACTACTGAATTTAGAATCAAGGGCGTAAAAATGACGAAAATAATTTTAATGGGGCGCAGAACTTGCATTTTCAGAGACAAAAGTTCGTTTGTAATGATGTAACGATAGTAAATAACGCAATGGAAAGAAAACACCAACAAAAAGGAGAGGTGATGCGCTATATTGTTATTGACACTGTACTCGACCACTTGGAGTGAATATAGCAGAGGTCAACATAGAGTATGAGAATACGTCGTCAGTGCTGAAATATAGTCTCCGAGACAGTTCAGTGGTAACAGCTACGTAGGGATTGGCTATGAGGAGAACAACTATGGTAGATGTGTGAGAGCAATAACGTAATATAACCCCTCAGATACAGTAAGATGAGAGTGCCGGTTACGTAAGCTAACTTCAGTGGCTGCCAGAAGGTGGATGCATAAGCTACACAGCGCAGCTCCAGACAGCAAACTCAGTACACAGAGCTTATAGCGGAGCGCGCTCCTGTATTTCTGTTACCTTGTACACAAATTCTACTTGACGAGCCATTATGTGTCACTTTTCCAGATGTGCTGTGAAATCTCAGTGTTACTTTTATAAGAAATGAAGAGAATTAAAAACAAAGTAGAGAAAATTCAGGAAAGTATTTTTTCATTAATCTACCACTCGGAAGATAAAAATAAAAATTATTTGCATATTATATAATCATGTTATACTACATAAAAGTCAAATAAGTTTGGTACATTAAGTAAAGTTTTATTACTAAAATTTTGTAGAAAACCTTGGATTTTAGTGGAAAACTTAATAGAAAATTAATTGTAAAAGTTGATATGCATATGTCAAAAAATGTTCACATATATTAGAAGTACTCGTAATAATCATATTTGATGAAGATTTAATGTAATAAAAAAGTTCAATTCTATTGTGATAAATACGGTTGAAACATTTTTATCGCGAGGCGTTCTTCTTGATAAACATTGAATGCACTAGAAGATGAGAGCATTAAAACATCCAAAAAGAATAAAGTCTCCTTTTGGTGGAGGTATTTAAATAATTTAAAGACTTTTCCATTTTTCTAAATTGGGTGCTGTTTGTTTTGTTTGCACCAGAGTGACAGTCTAAAGAATCATTTGTTTGAATACGGTTCACGTGTACAAGACATTTGGACAATTTTATATGAGACGATATAGCTTTGGTCAGGTTTGCCTTTGCCGACACAGCGCAGTTGGTCATTGGTTTGAAGGTGGTCACAACACGCATGAAAGGACTCTCGTCCAGTTCATCAAATCATGGTTAATTTACACTGTTTACATTTTCTTCGGATTACTGGCAATCTAAATATTTTCTCTTCTGAATAGGACGTTCTTGTTAAATATATATAGAGCAACATCTATTTTTCATCTGCTTATTTATTTTCAGTGCTAAAGTATCTGATTCTGAATAATTTAGATAAAAATGGTTTGAAATGCTTCCTACTAGACAACAACTCGTTTGATTCCCTTTATCGTTGACAACGCATTTGTACTCTGCATAAACTAGGACGTGATGAGTATGTGCCTTCCTACTAATAAATAACTAGTGGGAAACAACAGCACACTTTCTCGCATTATTCCTAACGTTCACAGTTTTTTAAAATTTAGAGTTCCCCGAAAATTGTACCAACGCCATTTTTTAGCCTTCTTTGTTACTTTACTACGCAAATAAGGAGCCGTTAATGAGACTAACTATAGTCTTAAAAAATGACCTATATTACAGGGATATTCCGCGAAAACAATTCATATTTTCAAAACATTGATCATGACCTTATTTCAATACATCTTGGATGAACAGATTTCATTAAGAAAAAATCTCTATCTTCGGTATTTTAGTTGAAGACAACCGTTGAAAAAATATTGAAATTTTGCAATTTTCTAAAAATCATGAGTTTTCATTTAAAATGAGACCCATGTCATTCTTTTAAATATCATTTATGCTCTCCAAGGATAAAGTTTATTCGGTATCAAGGTCCCACAAAGCGGATTGTGACTCCGAGCGTGTTAGAGGAAGTAATTTACTACAGATAAGAGTAAGATTTATCCACTTTTTTGTTCCCAGGGAGTTTGAGTTATTCAATCAAAAAATCGTCGATTTCCGGCGCACGATTACAAAGTAAGGCGAGAATGTAAAGTTACGAACGGACGCTTGTTTTCGACGGATCAACATGAATCAGAAACCTTTGCGCTTCAATGTTGTCTTAGATGTGTATTTGAACCACAATCTGATGTTTGCCAGTTGCAAAACAAATATCCGATTCGTACAGAAATCCATTTTCAATTTCATTACGCATCCCACGCAATAACTCGCTTGATCGCAACCATTGCAGAGAACGCTTGTGCATCCCGCGAGAAATGAACCAGGTCGTTGACAGTGAGTCGGGCCGGGCGACGACGGCGGTGAGAATAGCAGACTAGCGGCGGGGGCTGCAGTGGGGTCAACCGGTGAGGGCGGTGGCGTAGGCAGCGAGGGAGGCTGCTGAGGGAGCTGACGGCGGGGGCGGAACCGGCCGTGGGCGGGGGCGACGCGCGTATCGACCGCGTGCCGCGTCCGCGCCGCTCAGCTGACGGCAGCGCAGCGCGCCCTTCATTGAGGAAAGCTCGACCGTCCCCGCCGACGCAGCCGCTGCCGTCATGCTGGCTGTCTCGCCGGCTGTTGCCGCGCTTCTTTTACTTTAACTTGCTCGTACGCGAAATGGGAAGACAGTGTTGTGTTATATATTTTGAAGGCGTAATTGTTTCGCGTGTACGCTTCTTGGAGCAAGTCGATTCTGCGAAAGTTGTGTATGTCTTTTGGTAGAATAATGCTTTTCCTCTGTCTAAGCGTCTCGTGTTTTTTGTATTTCAGTCACAACTGCATTATGGTTCATTTTTAAACAATTATGTTACTCCCAGCTGAATAATGCAAATCAATTTTTTTTTTCACATTTAAGGGTATTTTCAACTTCATTTCGGAAATTCTAAAACTCTTCTATTTTTTTCGAACTCTTCAAATCTCTTGTATTTTTTTTTTTTTCGAATATATCCCAGGTATGTTGCAATTTATTTTTAGACAACTACTGGTAAAAGGGTAAATTTTTGGTCTTGCATAGCGTGCTAAAAGTTCAATTTCTATCGTTAGTATTACAAGAGAGAGGATACTCGAATGTTCAGATAAAACTGTGAATGCAACAAAGAATACAAAATACTTTCGTCTGATCAGCTACAACAGATCATAATGTAACTCGATACCCTATTAACTGAATTGTAAGCTCGAATAAAAATAAATTAAAGCCAGTAATGACTGCCACAATCCTATATTCCTTCCTTTTTCGTCAATCTTTTATTTAGTCTCCTTGGTTCCCATGCGTCTTCCATTACTCTTTCGGCGTTCGCAGATCTGTCGGAGCATCAGTTTGCTACACACTCTGCTTCCACAAGTTTTGTATCTGCACAATGGCGGAAACCCGCACATTGGAAGCGCACCGGGTTCGATATGAATATGCAGAAGTAAAAATACACGGGGCTGCGCCATCACCTCCGACCCCCACCCGACGGCGCGGCGCGGCGCGGCGCGGCGCACAGGGGCGGCGGTCAAAGCCTGTCCGTATCTGAAGCTGCACAAAATGCACCAAAAGGGGTATCTGTGCTCGGTTTCACTTTGGGGCTTTCCTTCTTCACCCTTCTGCGAGAGGGCGGTTCTAGTCGAAATGGGTGTATGTAAAAGAGGTCCCGTTTTTCGGTTTCCATTAAAATGATCAAAATCATATATCGACTCTCTACCTGTTTTCTGTATTCTGCAAAGCAAAACAGATCGTGAATGTGTTCCTAAATTAAAAAGACAAACAAGAATACAAATGTGAGCTTCAATTATGTATTGAAATTAACCTTCCCGTGCATTCATATTAGAATTTTTGTCGCATACCATAATATAACAATTTTCAAAAGAAAGAAAAGTAGATTGACGTTTTTTTTATGTTGCAGTCTCATTGATATCCGGTGTTGGAAATACTCGTGTTGTTATCTTACATAAAGTAATCGTCTTGTAAATTGGATCTTCAAATTTATTTCTAAATGTCATATTCTGTCCGTTCTCTAATCTTATATTGTATGAGGTTGATTTGAACGTTTCATATGATAATACATTTTAATCAAATTCCTTTTGAATAATATTTCTATGTTCTACATCTGCAAGTATAGCACGTTCGTCCAAAACAAACGCTAAGAGGCAAAAATAGAGCTTCATTACTCCACGAGAAGATTTCTGTGATGACGCCTTTTACGACCTTGAGGAACATGACTTTGCTAGTGCTCCGCCAGGGGCGCTCGGGACGTTTCTCGGAAGAGCGCCTCGGAGCGAGGGCGGCGCCGTCGTGTTAAATGTCCGAAGTACGTCACTTTCTTTTGTGCCATTGTCGCCGGCTTCTTATTCCTTCCCACTCGCCCCGGTGAGGACGGCCTCTGAGGCGGCGACGCGCTGTCCCTTTGCGTGCTCTTTTGTTTAAATATCACGGAGCACGCCATGAAGAGCGACGTCTAATCAAGAATTTCTCAGAAACGGAAACTGCCGTTTCTGAAGTCTGAATGAACACTTTAAATTCTGACGTGGTGATTGATGAGTACTGATGTCACAGAAGCTGACAAACAAGACCCACACAATTTCAAATGTATGCGATGTGACCTGTATATGTCTATAAGTGTCTGGTGGTAAGGTGTAGGAATTCTTCTAGCCATAATCTCCTATATCTATATCTATCTATATTTCTATATCTATATCTTTTATTCTCATAAATAAAGACAGAACTTCGTTGACTTAAACCGCGATGTTCTCTGAAACTACTAAACCAATATTGATGAAACATTTTTGCTAGATTCCTTTAAAGGTTTGGAGTATTATAGGCCATAATTTACAACCACAAACCTTAATATATTTACTCAATAATTACTTTTCTGGACATTTTTCGCCTAGCTTTACATCACAGATTCAAGAGTGTATTAATGTCAATCGTTTAGCTGCGCGCAACTCGCATTGGGTCAATTTATTGGGTCAACCCTGTTGAACTTCTTTTTTCAATGTGTGACGGAGATTAGTGCAGTGGCGTGTAATTAAGCAATGATCCTTTACATATTAAGACTGATCTATGCTGTTGTTTTGCTTATCAATTGTTCCTAATGAATAAATTCGTTCAATTTTTGTATAAAAATGGTAAAAATTTATTTATCTAAAAATATTTGTCTAAGCAAATAAAAAATGCTGGAAGTCCTTGGTTTCTATTATTTCACAGTTCAAGATGCTTAGTTTCTGGTCAAATAATGAAGCTAATATTATTTTGTTGAGGGATTCAGTTCATTGTCAATTTATTGTGAACATAATGTACATGTTGGTGGATCAGTATTGTTGTTATGTTGATTTACCTAAACAAAGAAGTTTTAAACTTCATGTTACTAGCACATAGGATTTCAAACACACACACACACATATATTGTGACGTCACGGGATTATACAAACCCGTAACGCCACCATATGCCACGAGAAAAGCCCAGAACACAGAGAAATAGGGTACGCGGCGGAGCGATGGTCCGAGAAAGCCACATCTACCCGCAGATTTTCGCACTCCGATGTCCGAAGTTACGGATAATGTTTTTCTTGAGAGGGCGCGAAGGAGGAGAAAATTCACCCCTCCAGAAATTTCCCCAGGCGGAGTCACATAAATACCGCGACGCGCTTCGGGAGAACTGTCTTTCGATTTCGACGGCGACGGCGACTCAACCTAATTCTTCGGCGATAGTCACTGGTTAGAGCAGGAGTATATTTTAACTTGCTTAGTTAAAACTGATTTGAGAAATGCGTTAATAAGTGTGATAGAATTCAGAAGTGAAGTGCATGTACAGTGTTAGCATTAACATTACGAGAGAAAGCAAGCGATGTGATTGCTTGAATCTGAAATAGTTTCATACTTGAAATAAATTCGCGCAGAAGTACTTTAAACGAAATCTAGCATTTAACTTTGTACGCCACGACCACGCACGCTCAAAGTGTGGTATGTCGGCCGAGTGCTAGAAGTATCCAATTCAATAACGTTAGTTATTCAAAGCTGGAAGCGCGAACAACGGGTACGCGGCACGCAGAAGAAGGACGACTCCAGTGAAGACCCAAGCGTAGGCGAGAAGGACTTGGACCAAATACGTGGATGATACGAGCCCGGAGATCGAGAGAAGGGTCTGGAATTTGGACGAGTGGTGGAATCCGGAGATCAGGAGAAGGAAGTGGTACAATCGTAGAACATCGAACCAGTCAAGTGGCGCGGCGAGGACTGCGAGCGACCGAAAATCCCAAGGTTAACTGATGGCGAGCGGGAAGGAGATGTCGAGGTAAAGAACTGGCAACTTCTATGCGGCAATCTGTTGGGAAATCGTGTAGCTTTAAAATACCAGGCGAAGCGTCCTAAAAATAGGTGAAAGTTCCAAATAAGAAACTGGGAGAAATATTCCGAACGTATGAGCGGCAGTTTAGATTTCATTCGCTGTACGCACTAGTAAATTCGTTCGAATGCCATACCTTGTACAATTTTCCTAGAGTGAATTATGATTTTTCATGTAGTGTAAAAGTGATCTTATTTGAAAGTCATGCTTTCATTGTATTATGTCAGGGGATAATTAGTTGTTATAATTTGTAAAGGGTCCAATTTAAGTAACGTGTGTGTCACGTTCGTTCTTTTGTTTGAGTTCACAGCATTGTAGTAAATGTGCAGCTTAAGGCTGACACCTGTGAACAGTCCATGGTAGAATAATTGTAGAGAATCATTTAAAGGGCCGTGCACGGAGAACACTTAAGAATAGCAAGAGTTGAATGAGGTACACGAAAGTAATTCAGAAAGAGGTAGAAGCAAAAGAATTGTGAATAGTAACTATTGAAGTATTCAGGCAGTCGAGGTGACGCCTATACATTTTGTGGTTGTGTTCTTTTTGTTTTCTGTTTTCTTTGCAGTACGCAAAGTGCATACTTTATTGTATATTTGTGCCACTGTGTAATTTTTTCACTGAATATATACTCATTTTACCAGAATTTTACCTAATTCATTGTGTCAAGGGTTCAGACCTTTCTCATACCCGAAAGATCCTGCTTCCTGAGAATTCAAAGCTCGCTTCACGAGCATTCATTCTTTCACGCTCTATCGCCACCGGCTGGAAGGTAGTAGGTGGGCGTGTTAGAATATATATATATATATATATATATATATATATATATATATATATATATATATATATATATATATATATATTCTTGGTGTACACATATGTGTACAAATTAATTTGGAGTTCCCACGGGTCGAGGTTTAATTTAGCGCTGGTGGTATTTTCAATGATTTCCTGGAGTCTCCTTTGACGCTCTCAGTCGGCAATTTTGCCTCTGTCAGTGTTTGACGAGAATTGAACAGATGCTGTAGAGGGTAAATTCTGCAATTGTACTGCGAGTTGCGTTGGAAGAAGAAATTTTTGTGATTGTGAAGAAAGTAGTTAGTGGACTTATCTAAGGTAACTATTGTGACTGACGACCTTATGGTTATAAAGTATTATTACAATAAGTCTTATTAATTAGAAAATATTTATTACTCCAAAGAGCTTATTACAAACTATTTTGTCCACAATTGTGCGTTTTTAATACTTCTTACGAATAAATGTTAGTTTTCAGTTTAAATTATAGAGTTTATTGTTTGTACGTTAGCTATATAATATCTTACACTCTCGAGGGAATGGATAACTTGTTTTGGGATAATGATAACATTCTCATAATCCTTGATGAAAGCGATTTCGAAGGTAATAGCGATTTGGGAGCTGAATATCCCTTTCCTCTTCAGATGCGGATACCGATTCTCCTGACGAAGTCAGTGACGATAAAAGACAATTGTCAGCACAACAAAATTCGATACAATACTACATGTTTTGACCTCCCAGGAAGTAAATCCTCCTTTAGTAATGGGAACTGCAGGCGGGTGATGAGAGGGCAGAGGGCTGGAATAGATTGTAGACGTTGTTTAATATATGTCGCCTTCAAAATAATTATAAAAATCGGACATTACAATTCAGCATAGATATTTTCATTTACTTTTATAATTATGATTCCTGAAGTACGTTGACACGTATATCTATTATTCCGGATCCATCTATTTTGTAGTTCATATTAGTTTATTGTTTTAGTTATAAAGTGAGTAATGTTTGGGATCTATAACTCCCAATAAGAAAAACTTTTTTAGTGTGAAAGTGAGCGAGGTAGACCGTAAAATTAAAATATGGGGCAAGACAAGAGAGGGCTAGCTGGGCAGTGCAGGACAGAACTCTGATACAATGGAATAGATAGAAGTATACCCCACTGCAGAGCATGAATAAATGAAATTCCTCTTCCTGGCCAATAATTTACTCTAATAAATGCCGGGGCAACGCTGAGAACTTCAGCTAGTTTCGAATAAAATCAATACCATTTTGTTTTAAAGGCTCTCTCTGATTTTGTTTTATTGGATCTTTCATTTGAGAACATGTTCCTTTCCTTTGAATTCACAAGTCTAAAAATACCGAATCATATAAGACATCCTAGACCATGTCAGTAACATGTATATATTGGGATAACACCTTTGTTCCATGTTCTACAAATCGTGAATTTGTACTTCAGTTTCATAGTGCAGTTCTGATAAAATTGTATGACTTTTGACGTACACTGAACAGAAAAGATTCTAATACTTTTTTATTTAAAAGTGGGTTCAAAAGAGTGTTGCATTAAAAGCTTAAGTTTTGTAGCTGCAAACTAAGTCTCGATCAGTGAGAGAAAATTGTGTCACATTTCATATTACGCGTAACTCTCATCACCTATTTCGCGAGTTTGCACAAAAATTACGATCCTTTAAGTGTCAAAAAGTCATAATACAAAAGTGTACAAGATCTTAATTCCAAAGAATACAGAAGTTGATTTTTTTCATTAAACCTACCCAAAAAAATTAAATTCATAAAACATGAAAAATATAAGAAAGGCACGTTAAAGAGAAAAAATGATATCAACCATACATCTAATAGGAATACAAACTGACAACTTGGAAGACCAAATATTTCTCTTCTCAGATTTTTTCAAACTACCTTTAAAATAATCTATACGACCAGGGTTACTTCGTGAAGTTAATCCCAATTAAACATATCGCATACGCCTGACAAATATAGTTAAATTTAAGTTACATTAATTCTTAATAAAAGGAAATGCGTGTTTCCAATTTTCAAGTGCTTATCGATATATCATTTATTGACAATGTAAAAATGGTCAGCCATAACAATGTATGTCATAAGATACGATGAATATATATCTTACAATGAGGGGGAAATTTCGTAAAGTTTCATTCATCAAATTTATCTCCATTTTAGTGTGTTACTGTAAAATCTCGGAATAATTCAGAACCAGTTTTTTTTAACCTTAAGGTTTGTGGGTTTACATTTTTTACTTGAGTAATGTTCGACACAATTTTTATGTCACTCCCGAGACAGCATCAAATCGCTCTCTTCCTTTAACAGAAAGCTTGAGAGAGAAGACAGTCGTGGCCTCTTGGTGTAAAGAAATGTATCCTGCTTAATAATTTTGATAAAAATTTAGTTTTTTCCTATATTTAATCTACTGAACATACATTTTATAAATAATTTTGAATAAAATGTTTTTTTGGCAGGTATGAAGTTGTTGCCGAATCGAAGGGTTAATTTTGGTGTGAGAATTAATTTTTCTATTTAAAGTAATTTTATTTGAATATTTGGAACTTGATTTTAACTTTTTCTAATATAATATTTATTACGTAGAGAATGATGTAGTTTACTATCAGAAGGAATTCAAGAACGCTTACTCTTTACAATGAACTTACCATAACCGAAATCTGACGTGCTAGAATCTAGAAAGATTAGAATTTTTAATAAAATGTTCGCGTACGTTCCATTGAAAGCTATGCTGCTTCTAAAAAAGGTGTAATGTTGATTTTGCTGTTTTGATTGAGTTATTTTGGAGACGTATCAAGAAAACAAGTCACGAATCTCAGTGTTGTGGAAGGCGTCCGCAGCCAGTCATGTGAACGCTCTCTACTGTCAGTATCACAGCCTTCGAAACTGCATATCCCAGCCGAGGGGGTTTGCAGGTAACAAACAGGTTTTGTGAGTGAAAAACAGGTTTTCTGAACTAGCCGTCTTTCTTAACTTGCCATCAAGAGTAGGTGTCTTGTGAAATAAAAAATCTAACTGGACCTACTTCTCTCCATACAATATGAATACGTTATATTAACCTATTATTGGAGTAAACATTGCTTAGAAACTTTGATGTAAAATCTCGCAAAATTGTAATAGAAAACAACATTATCAGAACATATCTTTATGGGTAATGTGAAAGAGCGAGGTACCGCTAAGCAAATAGATTTCTTGCTGAGGTCATAAATAATAACAGACTGGAATGCAGTCGATTCATATAGGCATGCGGCCCAGTGATTCGAGAGAAACGAAATTGAATTTTCTTTCCGAAGGCGCATAAAATTCTGCATCTCCTCTTATCCCCTCCCCGTCGTCCTCTTTTGCGCCGCCGGTTCTGCTGGTGCACAGGCGCGTTATTGGACATCTGCTTCACTTCCCTGCTTGATTGCGATTAAATATTTGATTTGGAAGAACTTCTGCCGGGAGGCTCTTGGAATATGCAAGGAATATCTTCACGATACTCGGCCACTGTATGCCGCACCAAATGGATATAAGAAGACACTGTATATTTCAACTAAGAAAGTGAAACAAAGAAACTAGGTATCGGATTACGCCGCGACAAATAAGATGGGAAGGAAAAGGAAGGAGCGCTTTATTTAAAGAGCTGTTTTCAAGATGGTGGTTTACACTCTCAGACATGTAATATACACCAATCAAATAAAAGCATTATGCTAAAACACTCACACTTTCTAAAATGTTATTAGATGCAAAGTAAAGTAATTGTTTCTAAGCCAGTAATTTATACATTTTAAATTTTATATATTTCGCTTCTGAGTGCTGAGCATTATTTTTTCAACTTTCCACTTACTATCTATTGCGAATTCCTAATGCGCGTAGAAATCCAAAGAAAACTACGCAGCCTCCGGACTTATGAGATGGGTTTAATGTTTTATTAGACAGCCAAGAAATCGAGAAAAATCCAAAAGCAATAAAACAGTTTCGATTTGAAAAATGCAAACTTTTATTTATCCGCCTACTCTCATACTGCACTTACTGAGTGAATTCTTGTTCTCAGCACGTTCCTTGCTTACGACACAGCTGATATCTTGTGACAGAAAGACTGCAAAAAAGAGGTCATCACCCATTAAATATTTGCTATTCACGAGATCCGCTTTAGAACAGCGAGATTTTATTATATTCTTGGTACGCAAACTCTAGTACTATGTTTTCCTATACACTATACTACTTTATTGGAGAATTAGTGAAGACTGCTTTTATTAAAATATTTAATTTATCGTGGTTTTATTATACGTATATAATAACAGCATAATATATATATATATATATATATATATATATATATATATATATATATATATATTATTTTATTTTATTATAAATATTTTATTTGCTGTTGTTGAGAAGCATGTTCATGAGTACATACCTTTTGGAAAAATGATTTTGAGTGGTTTTGTTGACCAGCATTTTTACTGCTGCAAACTGCTATTCTGCACTTTAAATAAAAAACATTTGAGATCAGTGTAATAAATTTTGAAAAATGTACTGAATAATGTCACCCTATTTTGACACTTTCATTTGTTTTTTAATATACCAATAAATGAAGTATTGAAAAGCACGGTTGAATTTGCTAAAAATTCACATTTAACAATTTTCTTCTTCTTATGTTGCTACATATTACGGCCTTAGCTTGTAAAGGGTTCTTGTGCGAAAGTACACATATACATACATATTGATCGGTTCTCTGCCAATATTTTGTTATACTTTTGTCCTTCATTAGAAAAATCATATACTTTTTGTCCGTCATGGGAAAATCATATATTATTTGTGATATTTTGATGAATGCAAAAATGATCTCAAATTTTAAGCATTTAATGTCTCTGGTAGTCAATCAAACAATCAAATTCAGGTTATGATACAAAACTAGCGTGATGAAATGTAACTTTATACTCGAGGAAAATGTAATTCCCTGCGTAGAAGGAATGATGGCGCCATTCCGGCGACTAGGGCGAGAGGAAGATCTCGGAAATCAAACGAAGCATGAGAGCAGTCGCAGGGGGAGAGAGGAGTGCGTGTTGGGAATGGTGTCCCCAGGGATTCTCCGTGGCTCCCCGCAGCGCAGGAGGTTAGTTAATGCCTTATTTTACGTGGCGAGACTCGGGCCATCAGGCCCGCTCTTCCGTCTAACCACGCAAATTTCGCTACGCTCCTTTCACCACCTATCGGAGAAAGGAGGTATTATCTTGGGCGACGAAACAGGCGGATCTCAATTTTGCCCAGAGGCTTCTTTTAGGCTTGAGGATCTTTTACATGCAGTAAATCTACTAACATCCCCCCCTCCGAAGGAAGGCGTACGAAGGATTTTTTCGCCCTTAAAAATCCACGGCTTCGATCGGAATTGAACCCGCAAACTCGGGTACAACAGTCCGGTACGCTGACCGCTACACCACCGAAAGGAGGTCATGCGTGAAGCGCGCGCTGGTCGGCACACGGCCCTGGCGGTGCCTGCTGCCACACGAACCCAGCCCATTCCTCCTCCTCCCACCTCCTCCACCACTCCCACCACCCGCCTCTTTCGATTCTCCTTCTCCGGCGGTAGGGGCGGGGCTAATATCATCTGGGGGACCGATGCGGGCCGCCCTCGCTCAGGAAGGAGGCAATCCGGAACAGCCCTGGAGCGAGCGGTTCGTAAGGCGATGGAAGTAGATGGGGTGAAGTTGAGTGACATGCAGAGAAAAAAAGACTTTTGCTACGAAGATAGGCCAGGCAATGTTACAGAATGAGAGGAAGGTTTTTCGGGAGGGAAAATCGGGTTTGTGAATGTCAAGGCGTACTATAATATGGTGAAATAAACGAACTGACTGGCTGATGAAAGAGTGAATGTGAGTACAAAGTACTTGTGAAATTAAAAATTCGATATAATTGAATGGTTTGGAATTATGGAAAAATAAATTAAATAAATAATCTTAGAGAAATTGATATTGCTGAATATGTGTAACTAACAAATTATAAGGGAAAGATAGGCTATACTTAAATATTAAGCACGTAGGAAAGATGCTTGGGAATTAGCGCAATTATTGAGTCGAGGGAAGTAATAAACAGAATTGTAACGAAAGGTGGGGTGCTACTAATATTGTTGTATATGAGGAATATGTACGTTATACGAAGAATTGCAATTTCATAATGAAATTCAGTTCAAAAACGTTCCATAGTAGCGGTTTCAGCTCTAGGTCTGAGGGTACGTGTTTGAAATAATACCAATGATTCCAAATTATATATTGGAACGATTAACGTCATTTATGTGCATGAAATCATATAAAATTGTGTTGAAAATAAAAAATTGCTGGAACGAGAACAGTAATGGAACAATATTAAAAGTTATTCTAGTTATTGTATTAAAATACCTGTGTTTTGATCGTTTGGATTGGCATTGTACGTATAGAACCGATCAGAGTTGTAGGGAAAATTGGTGAAATCTTTGTACACGGTTGGAAGTCGCCGAAACATCTGTTTAGAGGGTAAGCAAAGCCCGTAGAAACGAAAACAAATTCATTGGCAAGCAATGTCAGTGTGTCTTTTACGATCGTGGTTTCCGAAGTATGCGCTCGCAGCATTGTCGAATGCAGCAGGAAACGCTGGAACGTTGAGAGCAGCAGTTGGTTTGACGTGGCCGATAAAAGCTGCGGCAGATGCAGCGACGGAAGCATCCACGTGGACTCTGCATCGTGCTGCAGGCGTGCACACTTGGGTGGGTGCATTTCGGTGCTTCCGCGCCCGCCACCCACGCCGCTCTCGCCAACCCCGCCCCCACCGACTGCCCTTTCCATCTTTTCACTCCCACCACTCGCGCAATTTCTGTTCCCGCCTATCTCGCTACCCACCCCGGTTCTCTCAACTCCTCCTGTAGGTGAGCCAAACATGTAATTTCTGAGTTGCTAAAAAAATGCAGAGCATCATGAGCAAATGATGTGGATGTCACATGATAATATAACGCGATGAAATGCATGTGAAGATGGCGTTACTAAAATAACGAAAATAGTTTCGAGATTACCATTGAAGAAAGGAGAGTTTGTAGTAGTAGGGAATGTTAAATATTTGGTACACGTTTGTTGTCAACTGAAATAATACACTACTGTTTGTGGAAATTGCAACACCGCGAAGGAGCGGCATTGAACGCATCGCATTTCGTGGATAAGTTTGTGACATTGAGATCGCCAGGTGATTACATTTACAACGCCGCCAGTCACGTGGTTGCGACGTAGGGACGGCTTATCGCACCATGTTCGGGTATAAATAGAGGCGCCTTGGAGAGGCTACAAACAGTGACAGGTCGACCCTTGGCTCGCACAAGTTGTCTGTAAGTCACACCATGCCTGGTCGCCGACAGCGAGTGCAGTACGAACACTTGACGGACTTCGACCGGGGCAGGGTCGTTGGGATGCGAGAAGCTGGGTTGTCCTACCGTCAGATTGCCACACGTCTGGGACGAGCCG